>JAGVSQ010002049.1:15003-26266 GCA_022683975.1 Rhyacophila evoluta | reverse complement strand
CTGTGGCTGTTATCATATGATGCACAAACAAATGGAATTTTTGCTTGTTGGTTATATTTTCTTTTCGCTGTAGCCTTCTCGACACCACCATCTCTTTTTGTTCTTATTATTTTAATATTAATTCTTTATTTATTTTAATAATTAATTTATATTATAGTACTGTCTTTATAATTCAGATGTCTATTGTCGATTTTAATTAATTCATTCGTGAGAGCATGTATATTATACATCGATTATATCCTGGGATAAATTAGAGTATAGTGAGATATAGTAGTGATTAAATAAAGTGATGAGGCCTAATTGATTTGATTACCATTATTTTATTATTCAAATTTCATATTTCATAACGATGAAATCACGTTACATTAGATCACAACTGCAAGAGTTGTAAGGGTGTCCCGTGTAGAAACCATAGCGCTATGGTCAACCGGTCCAATCGATTCTCGAACCGATTTAGGATATTCTACATCACAAAACTATCACAATAATCACTTTTGGTCAACTTTCTTGAAGTAATAATGGCTACCTGTCAAGATTATTCAAATGGCCCGCCTTAATATTCGCCTGACACCGAATACTCACTCGTGCTCTTTGAATGAGGCGGCCGACGTCCATTAAAAAGAAAGCGAACTCGTCTGTCTGTTTTTTGTGCAATGTTATCACATTGTATTTCCATTTTCCCATGTCCGAGGCTCCGAAGGTAAACACTCTCCCTCACCACGTGTGATAGTTAGGAATACAGCAGTTAATTTACTCACAGTCCATTATCCGTCAGTTCAATCATTAATTATTATTAACTGCCTGTATATTAAATCAATTAAAAACTACAATAATTAAAACAATATGTATCTTTCGTTTATTTGAACAATAAATTTCATTTTTTTTCTCAACAGTATTCGTTTCTATCTTCAGAGATATACTCAAAAACGGTCATAGCGGCATTATCAAAAACCAGTGTAAATAAAACCATTCATTTTGGACCAATTATTATAATCTTCCCCCAAATGTCTGCCGGGTAGCGTGCGCGTCCAGCAATCCGGGGAATGCGGGCTCGATTCCCCATCTGTCGAATTTTAAAAATCCGAAAATATAGGGCTAGATTCCCATTGTGTTGAACAATTGTCCGACTTACGATTCTCTTGAAAAATAATCTGTCAAGACGTCTTTACGTTGCGGAAATCCATATACTCCATTTTGGAGTGGATATTTTTACACTGTGTAGATACATATGCTCCACTTTGGGAGTGAACATGATATAAAAAATATATGTATATAATTTATCTACTAAGTATACGAAATACGCGTCGAATTATATTAAATGCACTCTCCATAGTTAATTTACAAAAATCGTACTCTATTAAAGTCTGATTTTTTTTTTAAATCTACAAGATTTTTAACTATAAATACAAAATATAAATTGTTATTATAATATATTTTTATCTATATGGATCGATTTTCTTGCCGTATTGCATTTCATTGAGGTCATTTCCTTGAATATTTTTTGGGGGATTCGAGCGATATAGGTATAGTGACAGCTTTTTGTGATACTTTCTAAACACCAATGTAAGCCCATGACTTTTAATAGTGCAAGTAACAAAGTAAACAAAAAAATAATCTAAGAACTAAAATATGTATTCTATTAAATTTACTACAAAATACACTTCTAATATTTCGCCCGTAGCAGCGAAAGTTTTAAAGTGAGAACTGAACGTGCGGTTGTGATGTTTGCCCTTTGACACACGGTTTATTATAACTTCTCTCTTATTGTTTAAGTAAAGATAACTAAAAAAAACTATTTGATTTACCTTCACAATTGAGCCGTACAGTAAAGAGAAAACACTGATTTTAACACCTACCTTAGAACCACAGTATTGTTCGTAAAATGTAGAACACACATTAAATGAACTTTAATAATTGCAATAACACGTAGTCGTTTCATTTCGTGCACAGTTTACACGTGATGTACAAAATAAAACACTGACATATTAATTTTATATGATTCCAAAAATGCAAACAAATGTAAATGATTCTTTTCTTCAAACTTATCGATGTCACACTTATTGTTTATTATAGATGTTTGTGTAATTTTGCATATATATTTGATATATATTATAGTGCGCTGGCTTACACAGTTCTTTCGTCTTTTTTCGTAGCGGGAACTGCAAAATTTAAAGACAACTTATCGTTATTATCAAGAGTTTGCTTAATAAAATCCTCTCTAAATGCTCTCAATATGCTCAGTATCCTGTTTCACATTGTTATATACATCAGCCTATTTTTTTATTCCACTATTTATTGAGTTTAATCATCGCATAGACATTTTAGCTACGTAGTTTTGATATTCACTGAATACGAACTTTCAATTATACATATGAGAGATCCATCTTACCGATGTTCGTTTGAGTTTTTCGTTGTACCCTTAGTTATCCAAATTACTGTGATTACTAGAATATAATGAATATAATAATAGTGAAACAGCTGTAGGCATACATAATAAGACTTGTCGTTTTGAATATTAATCAGTTATAGAACCAATTTTCTACTTTTCTTTGGAAAATTAAATCATGGTGAAATATAAACTAATACAAATTATACATTATCCGTTCATGAGTATAATTATTGGTACTGTACGTGACTACATCGTAACCTTCAAATTAAAGAAATGTTTTAACCTATATCTCTCCAATCGACACTTCATATTTTTGTCTGGTGCATATATTGATTGTAACTTCAGATATATTTGAGTTTATTGTGTTTATTGATTATGTCAATTCAAGGCCTATTGTTGGGTCATTTGACACACAAACTCTGGTATTAACCCTTTGGCTACTGTGATATTTTCGAAATTTTTAGAACCCTAGCGAAGAACCACTTTTTTTACCATGTTCACTCCGAAAGAATGTTGGCATGTGTTGGCAGATTATTGTTCACTAAAATTGCTTATCAGATAATTGCTCAACCCTATGGCTATCCAGTCTTGGATTTTCAGATTTTTTTGAAAATCCAGTTGATGAGGAAATCGAATCCGTATTCACCTGATTGAGAGGCGTGTACGTTAACCTCTACACTACCGGAAAGACAACACGTGTAGTTATATTTTATTACATTGTATTATTGTTATCTCAACTGCCTTTCATATTCATTGTGCGTAATTAAAAAAAAATAGATTAAAGACGCAAAACGGTCTTTGTAAGCATTCCTCGCTTTTTATTACGAATATCGTCTTTGGCAGTCAAAGGGTTAAAGTAAGGGACACTTTGCTTCATGACCCGAAAATAGTTGAGGTCAAAAGGGAAATCTAAGTACATGTCAAGTTGTCACGGTTATACAATTCCCAAAATACTCACGCTAACCCTTTGCAAGACTAGATGTTTCTTTGGAAGAAAATTATACAATATATCTAGACTTTAAAAATCATAATGATCATGAACGATCTGCGAAAGTTTACAAAAATAATAATATCTTAAAATAAATAATCGCACCTTAAACGAGATTCCAAAGCTTCAATAAAAAAGTGCTGACATATGAATGATGTAATATCAGGGCACACCTGTACACGAGATAATTGCTTAAGCCCGATGGCTCCAAATCAAATTTTATTTCAGTGTCAAATTTGATTTTCACTATATCGACACATTAGGAGATGTTGTATATATTTCAAATAATTTTCGAAATATTTTTTTTTAATATTATTTTGTTATTTATTCTTTGATAAATATTGGGTCTGCACGGTAGCTAATGTGCATGCTTTATAGCCATAAAACTCAGTTTCAGAAACAATCTATAGATACAATACTGGATGCTTGATGATTTGCGTAATTGGCTACCTGATCAATTTTAGTGAAAATTATCTGTCAAAATAAGTATTGACAATGCAGAGATCTACATACTACATTTCTGAAGTGATTATTTTCATATTATTGAAATTTATATGCTCCAACTTTGAAGCGGACAGAACACAATAATTCAATTCGCAGGTAGATCAGGATGTTTATAAATTTAAGATATAGGGGCATCTACTGGATTGAGGATTATGGTAAAAATTGATCCTGATAAATGCGTAATTTGTGGAAATCCGTTTGCTCAACTTTTGCAGCAAAGCGTTATTCGTATGTGATGCCAGCTGGGAAAGAGTTAATAAAATGACACATATTCTGATAATACTTTATTTGCCCGCCCAGTATTTTTATATTATTTACATACGATATATTTTCATAAAACGACTGGGGCGACATTGACCCACTGCTTTATGTTGGCCTTGACTTTCCACTTGCCGTGAACAATTCTAATGAAGAAGCCTTCACATAATAGCCAACAACAAATCATCTCACTTACACTTAACGTCGTATGAATATTTTTTACTATTTAAAAAACCGAGTGACCCTATACCCTCGAGCTTTCATCTGAAAATAATAAAACGTATTACTCTACATAAATAAAAAATAAAAATACACTCGTGGTGGGTGCATAAATAAATATTAAATTGAGCTTATTGCCTTTGTATAAAAGAAATCGTCTTTTGTAATCTCTGCAGTACTATTTACGATCATATTTTAGTATTATAACTGTCAATGACTATGGAAAAAACTTTTCCTGGGGCCAAGGCTTTAGTTCGTTATTATTTATTGTAATAACCCTTTTTTATGTATCAAGATTTCTAAGTACCCGCTTAGTTAACTATTATATGAAATCATTTTTATGTCGTCATTGTAATGGTAAATTAACGTAAAAGTATATAAATTAAGATACTTATAAATTATCCTTGTTATGTAAGAGAAGATATACTATCTATAAGTGAAGCCAGATTAAGGAATAATATAGTGTAAAGATATAATTGAGAGTAAGGTTTATAGTCATTATTAAATCGGACGCATCAAAATGTTCTAACTTAGACGCATTTGTATACAGAACTATTTTTAATTAGCTAAATTTGTACCTATTAATCTACTTTTAATACTATATTGGGAATTTTATTTTTTATAAAAAAGGGATGAAGAGTAAAAATTAAATAAATCGTGTGTAATAACGTGATTAAAAATCAAACTAAAATCAATAGTCATTTTTAAAAGCTTTTATTTAGCTTCATTAATAATGACGTTGAGAGACAATGAAAGAATTAAAATGATAAGCAAATAATTAAAATCATTTGTGTGATTTATTTCGTTACTTGTAACTGGCGTTTCGTATTTATAAAATTATTAAATTCCCTGTAATATTTATACAATATAAACATCTTCATCCTGTCAACTTAGTTCATTGTATAAATATACCAATTTTGCTTCTGGCCAAGCTTAAACAGATGAATAGACATATACTAATAATCGTGTTGAGATGCATCCCCATACCATGAACCTCCGTATAATTGCTTTAAAACAAAACTATCATTTCGTCATCATCATACGTCTAGTCTTCGATTTAATCATCCCTAATTTCTCCATCTTATGCTTCGTGTTCTAATATATCCTGTATATTTTTTTTATCTCTTAATTCAATAGATTTCAGTATCATTTGCACAGCGAAAGTTATTTGGTCTCTGTATTCTCACTATACGATTTTTTGCAATAAATATCCTCGGTAAGTAACAAAACTTCCTGTTTTTTCTCAAGTTTCTTGTCGTACTAAAGTGTATCGACTTTTCCAATTGCCACCATATAACATGTACATTATAATAATGAAGCAATTAATCAAACACTACTTTCTTTAATGTGTAGCGTCTTTTGTATAGTTCATCGGTTAGGCGGTGTTCATGTTTGGTTACTTTTTAACAGCTTTCTCTTTTATTTTATTTTTTGCCATTATGACAGCCTTCATGTTAAATAATGATTATTACTTTTATATCAAGTAGCAGAGGCTGTCGAGGCTTGAATCATTTTAAAAAAATGATTTTCATTATGTCACATCGTTTGCCGTCAAGTTGACCTTAAATGTAAGTCACTCCAAAAGCTTCATTCGCATACAATTTGAATTTTGTAAACTATGAAAGCTTTTAGTTCATTTATTAAACGCGTTCGTACTAGCACATCCGTAAAAATGATAGAGGGATATTGTCCTTTATTTTAAAGCTGGAAAATACAATAATATTAAATATATCTCGAAAAAAATTGACTTAATAACTTATTAGCTTAATATTCCTAATAAACATTTTTCTGCCCCTGATAACTATAAAACAATTTACTAATGATTATTTTCATGAAGTAAAAAGCCATCGATTTTAAATGATGTCGAATGAACGTTCTCAAACAATATTCTAGATATAAATAATCAATGCAACATGTACATAGTTCACTCCCAAAACTTTCGGGAACTTACGATTTAGAGAGACAATTACTACACACATTCAAGTACGTTATGGATAGTTCAAAAATGCATTTTTATTAACCAATATGTACATCGTATTCATTTTTTACAGTCAATTAATTGATAAATAAAGGCCCCCTCAGTTTCTCGTCATCCACGGTCGTCTGGGATGTTTTTTTAGTAAATTCATCGGTGGCTGTAAATCTACCATCTATTTAACATGGCACGTCTATCACAGTCTGTCAAATTTGATAAATTCTTATATCAATATTTTGATACCTATAACTCATATATCACTTTCTAATTTTATCCGGCCATTAAAGTTACTTGTAGATGAAGGTACCAATACTTAGTATAAGGCTCAAACTGTTGTTGGTCTCCTTATTATGTTTATATACCAATTAAAAATTAGCAGATATGCATGAGAGAATAGAGGCATCCTACGACTCCAGAACCAGCGTTTTTTAAACTTTGTTAATGTTTACTAAAGTTGTTTATTAAACTACACACATATCTAATCATATAATTTTATAGTTTGCCATATTTAAAAACTGAATAATAATCTAAACAGTAATCTTTGAATTGATTAAAAAAGACCCAATTCAATAAGATCACCATTTTCATACATTTAGAGATACTTTTTTATTTTACACTTGCAAGCGCAAAATAACTACTCTACTCTATATTTAACTTCATTTGGACAAATACAATATCACTTGCTACTAATTAGTACAGATATGCCCATTACATCCGAGATTTTGAATCTGGTCTTGATAAGTTATGTTAATTGTAATAATTGCGATACCATAAAATATCTCTTTCGTAAATTAGACCAAACTCTATCCTTTTACTATGAATAATTGAAAACTCTTAGGATCTATGTATGTTGTCGATAATTTAAACCCAAATGTCTGAAATGGTCTTTTGCACGGGAAGATTATTGCTTTAACGCAGGGGTGTGTTACAGGGGTCTCAGAGGAATCTGCGCGAGCCTCTTGTTAAATGTATCTTTAGCTAGCAAGCACATTGTTGAATTAAGAAATATATTTTTATCAGTTCACAATGTTGTCTGTTTATGGTTTAAAATTATTTTGAAACGTTTTTTTATTTATCAAAATAGCCTTTTGTATGTGATGTGTTTCTCACAAATATAATCTACGACGGTTTATGTATAATGTTTGAAAGAAAGTCTTGCAGTTATAAGTATAGTACTTCTTTAATAGAATTAATTGAATAGAATTCGAGGTAACGCTAGTAAGCGCCAGTGAAAAAAAAAATCTTCCGAAGACCGCAAACTAATAGCTCTGAGCGAGCCCCTTGTTCGTGTATAAGCAGACCACACCTGGCGTTAACAATGGTAAATTTTGATTTCACGTGGTGTCTGTGAAAGTAGAAAAAGAATCAGCCTATTAGTTAGGCTATAAAAAAATGTCAGCCATTCTTATAAATATATTCGCATTTATATCTCGATATCGATCGGCGTGCACAGAATACCGTTTCGAGTTTTTCAAGTCTTACAAAATTATACATTGGCAATATTAAATGCTATCGACCGGCTGACGTTAATCAATTGAGTCTTGTGATCGATTTTTTTTATAATTTATTTGTCTTCGGACTGATTTCGCTTTCATCATCGTAAAAGTAAATAAATACTTGCGATCCATTATCTAAATCGACAGTTCGTGCTTGTTGGAAACGTATATTGCTTCTTACTTCATGCAAATAAGTGTTTGTTGCGTGTCAGGATTAGCAAACCCGAGCCAAGAATATTCAAGAAATTATTATTATATTAATTTGAATTATTCAAATTGATCGCTACAGGCTGTTTATTAAGGTAGTAATAAATACTTTACTGTTGATTTGTTACACATTCTTTAAATTAGATTTATCACGCAGTCTTTCCAAATTTTCTACCATTTCTCTTATTTTTCTTCTTCCATATCTACTCCCTATTTGAAGCATATAGACACCACGTGCCACCTCCAAGACCCTCCGTTACCCGCCAGTATTTTTACGTTCTTCCAGGTTATACTTGTATCCCGTAACTCCGACTGTTACATTATATACATAGTATTTAGCGGTGTTCTGGGACGCTGACGACCAGTCGGGTTAAAAAATATACGGATCAGATTTAGACTCTCTTGAGGCATCCGCAATATGTGGCCGTTTTGCAATATGCGACCATTTCTCAGCGTTACCAAAAAATATTTTATTTAATTTCTAACAAAAATTTCAAAGTAATGTTAAAATAATTCAGATTTGATTTCTACCAAGTGTAGTTACAAAATCAGTTGACCGAAAATTGGATTGACGATATTAAAAAAAACCTTTTTTTTTGCTATTAGCATTCACGCTTTTGTCATATGTGTAATATTATACGTACTGCTTCACGTATATTTAAGTATACCATGACTAAGTTCCTGTAAAGTTATTAATGGATCCTCAGTGCTTTAAATATCCCTTCACGTTCGTTATGATACGTATGGATATTAAGTGTTTTAAATACTGGTAGCTTATTGAGACAGGTTCAGAGTTATCATCCGAGTTTTAGACATCTATTAAAAAAAAAAAACCTAGACGTCTGGATTAGTTAGTCATTTTAATCGCACTGTATTCTTGATTACTCTCATGAATATTCAGAAATATACATTTCAACACATTAATTTATAGATAATTATTATGTAAAACATTATTTCAAATCTTATATAAATCTTACTCAAGTCTTCTTAACATAAAATACTCACTCGTGCGTTACCTGAGAATTATTCTTAGGGAGGTTACCAAAATTTTAAAGTAATTTGTTTGCACGTGGCTCTATAATACCAGGCTGCATGATTAAATCGAATACCACTTTTTATTTACCCAGGGGGCATTACAAATAATTCGATACTAACAACTTAGGCTACTTGTTACGAAATATATTTTTACGACATCATTGTAAACTCAGAATGGATACGGTTATTGTTAAAGCAATTTAATTAGATCCATTGTTTTCTTATGTTTATCAATGTATCCAATTAAAATAACAAAACCAAATAAAGTTTATTGATTTTTATCAATAATCTTTATATTATAATCGATAATAATTCATGAAATATCAACTCATAATGTTTTAGATATTAATATTTTTTTTGTAATTCGCTGCATTTTTTAACCTTACTTGATCTAAACTAACTTAAGGCACCCTTGAAAGTCATGTGCGTAGACTTATTATATAATATTTTTAACACTTTGATTGACGTGCGCTGGTGTAGTTTTTACTGGTAAACTCTAAGCTTTATTCGTTTTACTCGCTTACAGAGCTTTTAATAAAAAAAACAGATCTCTTCACTAACTTAAATATACTGAAAAGGAGTTCGAAGACTCGATGAGTACTCGGGACTTCTAACAAGAGATGAAGTAAATTAAGAAAATCTTTACCATATAGCAGCAGTGATGATGAGTAGTGAATTGCTACATGTTACAGCTGGATGTTTATAATACGTACAGTCATAAATAATTTAGAGCAACAATTTATCTTCCACTATGATGATTATTAAAAGAGTTATCCCGCTGCGTAAGCTTTCTTGGTTAATTTCTAACAAATTTATAGACAGCATTTATATTTATATGCCATGTAAGAATTGTTGGATAATATAAAGTGGCGATCATTACATTATTGTGACCTCTCTTTAAATGTCCGTAAAATTGAAAAAGAAAGTGGTCGCCTCATTCAAAGACAATTTTCTCTTGTGAACCCTTACCGCATTGTAGTATTGACTACTCTTTGGATTCTTTGGTTATAGCGTCATGTTAAGATATTTTCGAAATTTTTAAACGGCGAGTGCATGATCTTGATTAAAATTAACAGCCGCGTAGAGTTTTCTTAATTCTTTCCAAAAAAACGTGGCGTGTCTTTTAAATATATGTATCTATAAACAGGGCTATCAAAATAACAACTAACATGATCTAAGCACTGTATACATTTAATAATTGTAATATTTTACTCGATCGCATTGAGATATTTGACACAATGCTGTGTTCATTTTTTTAAATACTTTACAGCACACTATGTAAGCAATTCTTCTGTGTCAATTTATTTCATAGATTCTAAATATATTTTTTTTCATTACTTTCAATATTATAAGCATCGGCTAATCTATTAACAATTTATCTCATTGTCAGTTTCAAGTTATGTGATGTGTCCATTGAGACGATATTAGCAGGTTTAGAAAATATTAGCAAATTTTTATCTTTTCTTAACTTTCAGTATTGGGATATTTTAAATAATTCCAAACACACAAATTTAAATATCTTTCAGTCATTTTTTGTAAAATAATATTTACAACTCGTTTTATAGAATAGATTTCATAAATATTAAAATTTATGAGGCAACACATTTCTTATGAACAGTTTATTGTATTATTAATAAAATTAAATCAAATTATTCAAAAACCGGTGAAATATAATGAGACCTATTAAAGTAAATTCATTGTTTATTCAAAATTCTGTCGGATTTTTTTCGATGTGATGCAATTACATTCAATATCGTTGTATACATAAATATTGGAAAAATTAAACGCATTCGGCCAGAGAAGCGAGTTTGAACTCTTGTTTTTAAGTTAACTGGGCGACTGAAGCATAGAACTATTTTTCTAAACAAAATCAAGTTAAATATATTATAGTACTGTGACACAAATATAGCCAGTTTCAACTACTAAGAAACATTGTAATAATACAACGTAAAGCACAGTCAATCTATTTTTTAAATAGAACTGAAGAATCTGTCCCCCTGTTAGCTGAAAGGTCATCGGTTGCATTTACGAGCTGGATATTACAGGTTCTAATTCCACAGCTACAGGATTTTAAAAATGTAAAGATGCAGTACTGGATGACTAGCACGGTGAACAAAATAGGCTGACAACTAACTAGCCTGAAAAACTTTCAAAATACGTTTCGACAATTCGGAGACCTATATATTCGGTTT
>JAGVSQ010002048.1:0-26266 GCA_022683975.1 Rhyacophila evoluta | reverse complement strand
ACCCGGGTCGCTAACAGTGATCTCACATATGGAAGTTTAACAGTTTTAAATAATTCAGAATATTATTTTCAAATAGTACGTGTACGTCCATACAAGGGTTAATAGCCTCGACCTTCCAAGTTTTTCAATTTTACCTAATTTATAAATACAAACTGAATAAACATATATATGATATATTTAAATTTTGTGTCTCGTATGTAGTATATCTGAATGAAAACTAGTATCAATAAGGACGATTTTTTTTCATAATACCCAGCAAATTCCTGATCATAAGAAGTTATTTTAGTTACCAGTTCGTTAAGTGGTTTCTTTTTATTAATTAATGCCCAACTTAGAAGAGAATTGGTATATTCAGACTACTGCGTAATTTGTCGTCAATCTAGTTGTGAGTTCAAGTCCCGTATCTTTATTAAAATTCACACGACGATTTCGCTTAAAGGGCATAGTCCTAATGTGCTTGAGTAAATTTTTGATGAATATTTTCTCGGAAAGATACACATATCCATGCAGATAATCCATATGCTCCGTATTAATGCGTTAACGGCGATTACCCTTTCAAGTTTATAATATAATAGTTTGCAGATTTAAATTAACATTACATTGTATTAAACATGTCATATTAAAACAGCTTCCAATACACGTCAAAGACGGTAATTTTACTTTAGTAAATTATAAGGCAAATCACTTCACTGACAGTTGACTCGTTTTTCTTGTGAATAAAATGCCTTAGTACAGTCGGCTTAAACGGGAAATTGAAAACTGTATACATAGTTATACTGATTATTTTAATATTAAAGTTGACAACGGAAATATTAAAAATAAAACTAGTAGACTTTATGGCTATGAAATGAAACTGTATTTCGACGATATTTAATGTTTCTTTTGTTCTTTTTTTATGTTGAATTACACTTATATTGTCGATTTAATCAGGAAAGTCACAAAACTATAATGTACAATATTTTACTTGAATGAAGAAAAAAAACAACACAAAATACAAAGTAATAAGAGTAATGTAAAAGTAATTATTATTAAAAAGGTTTTTTTCGACTTATTCGATTAGGAATAATGACATTTAACTCTGAATATATTTTAATACAACATATTATTTGAAATTGTATATTATACAAACATTAAATTTTGTCCATGAAAACATGTTTTATTTTATACCAGTAAAATTACTGAATAATTAAAATTGATGTTACTTAAATAACTTTACTTAAATGATTTTCAATAAATTTTTACTCATACAGCCAGTAATATATAAAATATGTTAACCTATTGACAAATTTAATATCCCTCAATGTAGCCGTATGTTTTTTGCAATAAGCTACTCTTCTAATCGATCATTCTGGAGGATGCTACCTAATTAACAGCATTTTTATCACACATTGATAAATTATTTTTCTTTTATAATCTGTTACACTTTATTTGAGCAGTATTAATTTTTTTGTTCAACATTTATATAAACTATACAATTAATAATAAAACATGATTTAGGATAACATTTTATACAGAGAAGTGTTAATCAGATTAACTGGTACGCGTTATATATAAACATTAAGTTATTTAGAAACAATCCTTATTGTTTAATCCTAATATCAGTTGCGGTAATATTTTCAAAGAATGCAAGATCGTGATTATACACATTGTCTTAAGCACGGATTAACTCGTTGAGGTCCAATTAATTTGAGGATTAAGTACAATATATTTTGAAGATAACACAGAATATAAAAGCTCCGTTTTAGTGGCTTTTAATGTATAGTAAGAAATCAGCATCACTTCAAGTTACGAGATTTTCAATAATCAATATTATTGAGTGATTGTGATTGATAAACATTTGTTTAAGCACAGCATATTACCTGTACATATTCTCAACAAACGACAATTTTTCTGAAAAAGTCTATTACTTTTTTTAGTATCGATATCATTACACTACAATTCAGGGTTTCCCAAACTATGTTCCGTGGAACACCAGTGTTCCGCTGAACTTTAATAGGTGTTCCGCGACAATTTGGAAAGGTTTTACACACATTTAAAGATCGTTTACTTCATATTAAAAGGCGAGTGATGATCCATCTCTACTGATATTTATGAGTATCTAGGTATAGGGCGCACGACCATCTTTTCTCACATCGTGCGCATGAAAAATATGGGGTAAATTGCTT
Source organism: Rhyacophila evoluta (assembly GCA_022683975.1). Lineage (NCBI taxonomy): Eukaryota > Metazoa > Arthropoda > Insecta > Trichoptera > Rhyacophilidae > Rhyacophila > Rhyacophila evoluta. The sequence goes on along the minus strand of JAGVSQ010002048.1, from coordinate 24,101 downwards.
TTACCTGACTGGTTGACAAGTCTTGTCAGTTTAACGACAGTTGCAAAGATTAACAACAGCTTGGTAATACGTATTATTTATATTCTCTGTTTATATTATCTTATTATTTTATATTATAAAATAATAACTACATATTTTGGCTATAGGAGTATTTGTCTGTAACTGTCTACACTTATTGAATTGTATAAAATAGGTTTATTTCAAGTTAACTCATTAGATTAAATTCGTTGATATAATAGCATGTTTTGAATTAAATTGGCAGATCTAAGAAGTGTTGAATCTGAACGTGTTACGATTTACTTTGAAAAGAGCAACGTCTTTAGAGGCAAAGTAAGTGGCCGCCGAGCGAACTTGCAATGCTTCTCATAACATCGGACACCTGTTCGCTCCTCCGGTTAACTGTTCAACGCACCTGGGAATTCTGCAGAACTTAACTGCTTCCAGTCGTGTATTTTAACATGAGTCAGGAATGCAACTACAAATAGTAAAGCGTTGAATGGTAAATTCTGAATGAAATCACGATTAGTATTTTTATTATTAATGTCCTTCGATAACCTGTCTTCATTGAATGTCCTTCAGATTGCTTTACCCAGATACGACATGGATTGGTGTAAATTAAATGTACACCGCGCACCGCTTAGTTTAAGGAGAGTTTGGAGAAATACAATAAATTATATAGTGTTAGATTAGTTTTAGATTCCACTGACGATAAATGTTATATTTAACCACTTAAAGACTTCTTAATTAATAGGCTACACGAGAAAGAAGAACTGAGGTATGTAGTTCTAAAGTGAACTTACTTTACTATGCCAAAATTTAAAGGTAAATATTTATAGAAGTATTTTTTGTATATAAGAACCACATAGCATGAAAAATCAGTGGGCAAAATCATTTTCGAAAATATTGAAAACAAAGATAAACTTTGAGAAAGATTCTGCATGGTTGTTTCATACAAAAATATTCTCCTTTCATTTTTTCCATAGTAGAATAAGTTCACTTTGGAACTACCACCATCAATTAGAAAACTTAATCACAGGTGGTTTAAACGTGTATAAAAATATACTATCATGAAACTGATGAAGGTGATTTTGCATTAGGTAAAAATGCAAGCGTTTTACAAAGTTGGCTAAGAACAATACTGCAAACATTGGTTAAGAAAACCACTTTAAGAAGGAAAATATTATTTATGCGTGAATTTAGTTATCTATATAATATATGATGATAAAGATATTTTATTTACTCCATGCTAAATATACGACCGGGAATTTCGGTTTGATTACAATGTATTTCGAAACTTTTGAGTGCCTTCCACGAAATAATTAATTTTCCATTATATTTTATGATAAAAGAGAAAGATTAAAAATTATGTTTCGCTTTAGTAACACCATAATAGCACCAAATTTAACGGACACAGTACAACACAACGCTATATGTTTTTTTGTTTAATATTTGCCGCTATTTATGTAATATATATTGTCTCCACATCATTTTAAATTGTATATTCATTACAATATCCAAACTATATAAGATGAATTGGACTATATTGTAGACTAGAGATTCTCAAGGTTCATAATTAAATTAAATATCGCATTAACAACATTACGTATGACTTTATGGGTTAATTTCATAGAATGCCGAACAGTTATAATGTTTTAGGAACTATTAAAATATTGTGGCAACATGTAAAGTAGATCAATAATACAAATGCGCCATCTTTACCTCGCTGAATATAACAAAATAAAATTAAATGGTATGCACCCCAATTTGTATCATACAAGATACAGGTGGTTCTCGAGTTAGGCAACATCGACGTACGTGAATTCACAGTTACGTGATTTTCAAAAAAAAAAACTGTAGGCGGGCGTACATGAAATAAAATTTAAATAGGATGCAAGTGACATGGGCCAAAAAACCAAAAAAACATACATCTGCGAAGGAAGTTATGCAACATTTCGCGAATCTTAAAATAATTTTGTCAAGGAACTTATACGACGCGATATCGTTTTTCGTTCAAATACGGATGAAAGTTGCCAACTTTTATTCGTTAACTTAAAACAGGCGTAATTTTCACGTGTGTCTAAAATTGCTACGATTATCGAAATCAAATATGTGCTCCTGAAGTGTTTGATGTAGTTCTAGAACTGTATTGTGCTTTCGAGTCGCATAGATGCCTAAATAAACCAACATATTAATATATATAATATGGATGTGTTTTTACGTGCAAAAAATGTTTTGCTTTCGCAAAGGACACAGAATAAATATTTGCGTTATCAGCATATTACTAAGTTACAAAATCTCTGGTACTTTGAATTAATTCGTATTAATGCAGAGTACAGAAAACGGAAGAGGTCAGCGGACCAAATCGTGCCCGCAAAATGCAAAGTTATGCAATCAATACGGATAAGTAGTTAAAAGCTTTTGATGGGTATGCAGAGACTTTGATAAAAGCTTATACTTCTCGTACATGTGTGAGGTAGTTAATTCTCATACATCCAACTGAATGCAATGTATACAAATGCTCCGTTTTAATCGCTTTCACGATATAAAATCAGCGGTGAAATGATTAGTAGACGTTCTAGCGTCAGCATATTTAGTTGACACACTATAGTCAATCTATACTATGTAGTAAATTTCTTAAATTGTCTAATATATTTATTTAAATGCCAAATATATGACTATTTATAATGGTTTTGTGTAATGAAGAACTGGGACTAAATGTTTAGATAACAATTCAAAATATAATTATTTCAAGATTTTTATAGTACAAAAGTATTAGGTAAATTATTATCATTGTATTTAGTTAAAAATGTACATATAATACTTTTGTTTACCATCTGTAAATTGTTCCTTGATAAAAAAAGTAAAGTACGAGAGTCGGAAAAGTTTTCTTTGTGAATATATAGTGAGTTGATTATACAATTAAGATAGTAGAAATATTAGTTTTCATAAAAATTCCAGTTTAATCTATCTTAGAGATGTTCTTGGAAACATATTTCTTATATCACGGTATACTCCGAAAAGGTATAAGATAGTATGTACGGTGATAAGTAAAGAAATTTGAATACATCCATTATATAATCTACATTCAACTAAACACTGTGCATAGCTTCCAAAGATTATGTTGCGACACTTACGAAAAAATATAGATTACATCATGTCCCATTTGAATGTATCGAGCATCCAGTCCTATATTATTTATATGTTTTTATTTTTAGGATTTTAACCCACGATGCCTCAGGCCTATGTTCACTAACCCCTACCGAATCAAGTGACAAACATTATATTAAAGTATGTAGTTAAATTATTTATTATTTATGTTTAATTTGTAAAAAAAATACTTAAACCTTTTAATAATTTGAAAAATATTATATAAAACGTAGAGAAGGTAATGAAATGTTGTACTTCCTCAGCGCCACAATTTCGGTAAATGTACATTTTTCAAAGAATGGAAATAATTATTTAGCTTTCCCGGATACTCCATCAATTTATTGATAGCTGGTTTAACTATCAATAAGTGTGAAAATATGTAAGAAAACTGCTCTATTTATAATACTACGTATTACTTCTAATTAATTAATTAATTAACAAGGATTCTGCCATAGTAATATCCGTCTTTTCAATTTATAATCGTATTCTCTATGCATATTCATTAAATCAATAACTAACACAGCATCGTAAAGTTAGATTGATAGTAACACATTTATATTACGATGATATTATTTAATCTGGGAATTGACTTGAATAAGAGTGTATGAAAAAGTGCATTACGTAATGATGGTTTCACTCAGTAGTCATGAAAGATGTGCAAAAATTTGTCTTATCTTTCCATGCGTAAAATGTTCACTTTTTGTATACACAGCCATTTAACATCAGTATTGATAATTGCAATTTAATAAGATTCAATACGGTTTAAGCGCTCGTTTGATGTATTTTCAATGCTTTTTCCTGAGATAAGTCGCTGATCTATGAAAAATCTTCGTGAGGAGGTGAGATAGCTGTAAATAGATGATTGTCAGAGCAAGACGAATGCTACTCGTGTGGATAGAATTACTATTACCGTTGCTTCGTGAACTCTCGTCTATGGTTTATTTTAAAAAGAAGACAATGAACATTATTGTATTATTAAATTCGCTACATGCTGTATTTCAGAATAAATTGCATGTGAAATTAAATTTACATCTACGATTACTAGGTATGGATAGCTTATACGTAAATAATTGAGCAAAACATTTAAATTCTTACCTATCATAAATTAAATCGCCATGGTAGATATTAAAATAAAACGCCGACATTTGCATATGCAATTATTTTATTGGCCATGGGATAGTTTGCAATTAAAGACAATTTCATTGGATCATGTATAATCACTATTTACCTAACTACTAATTTACCTAATCTCAATTTTACTATCAGTGTTGCCATAACTCGTAATATTTTATTATACATCATAAAATATCGTATATTTGATGAACAATGACATAATAAAATATTAACTCCGGTAGTTAGTTTGGAAAACAAATATTAATTGTTTTAGTCAATACGTTTTAACTTTCTCTCTTAATTTTAAATAATAGTTGGGTTTTATTAATTTCATTATGGACTGTAAACAAACGATGTCTTAATATGTTTAACGTGAAAATGTTGAAAGATAATTTAATGATTATCATGGAATTACTTCAATCGAATGCCGGATATCAATTCATACTACTTACAAAATATCTACAATTTTTATACTCCCACACCTCAATTTTGTATATTTTTTAGCATATGAATCTACACTGTGTGACGATATCCGTATTGAGAGATTATTTATCACGAGCATTAGTTATTAAGCAATTGCTAAACCCAATGGGCAACAAATCTTTGATTTCTGGGCTTGTTTTTAAGTTCGACAAATGTGGAAGTTAAGCCCGCATTCACCGGATTGCGAGGCGCGCACGTTAACCTCTACATTTCTAGGGAGACTATTTATAAACCCAATATATGTATTTAATTATCTTGAAAACTTATATATCACTGGGATTTTTGATTATATAGTCCCTCAATTCATTATGCATTCATATTCTTTGTTTAAGTATACATTGAATTTTGTTCATTTGTGGAGCTAACGGTTCCCGAATCCTTGTCCTCCAGTGCGATTTATAAACGAGCCACTGAAATAGCAATACATAAACAGAAGTCTTCAAATGTTGGATAATTTTAATCTCAATTAAATTAAAATTCTGACAGATCATGTTTGGGCACAGAAACATGGTGTACGATAAAAAAAGAAAAATAATACTGCCCTCCTATTTAGCGGACAGTGTAGCTTGATATCTTCGGAACAACCATAGAAACTAATTGCAATGGAGACGAACCAACAACAAAAAAAAATTATAAGACCTGAAACATTAATTTGACACACGTGTTTAATTGACATTCCGCAAATCGAAAACATAAGATGTGGCTGAAATCTAAGACTCACAAAATAAACATGTCAATCATAACAGACCCAAGAATTATAATAAATAAATACAATCCAATTTTTCATGTCTTTCAGGAATTTTAACAATCCGCCATTTATTTTTATATATTATCTTAAATTGATTGTTTCCTTACATTTATATCCGCCTTCATGTTTTCTAAAATAAAGTATAAAGAGAAATACAAAAGATTTGGTCGACTTCGTACAAGATGGATGGATAGTAGGAAATAGGATATATACTGTACCTTATAATAGTAGTTATAAATGTAGAACTGTTTTTTGAAATGATGGTATGTATATCGCTTTTAGATCTTATCATATTGTTGATTGCTGATTTAAATACCGGTAATTACATGCTTTGTTTTTTTCACTTTCACAATAGTCTTCACGTAGTTGTAACCTATGCAGAATGCTTCGACATTGAGCAAGCAAGTCCTCACTTTTGATTTTAACAAAGGAATAAAACGTATTATTGTATCATAGTTTGTGTAAGTGTACTAGTTTATTATTTGATATGCAGACCTCACATTCGTGGCTTTCTCGGTAGAGATATTCGTTTCTGAACCTCTCAACCCCAGAGATGGCGAATACGAGTCCCGTAGTTTCACAAAAATAATAATACATGTAGAATATGTATATTGTAGAGTTCCATATGCTTAATATTGAAATCAGAGTATTAATTTAAAAAATAAAAGATTAATTACAAAGCTTTCCATAACTTATAACAAAACTCACTCTAAATTTTAACCACTTGCCGGTCGCATTGTTTTAAAAAAATCTTCCAAAAAAAAATCACATTGTTTTAATTCATTAATTTCTTTAAAAAAGCACAAAAGAAATATTAAAAATAACATTTATTTTATTAAGGAATCGTTTAAGTTATCATATTTATGTAAATCTAGGTAGTTGCATTGTCAAAAACCTAAAAATAACGAAAAAGTTATTTCAGGCGCATCGGTTTTTGAACACCTTCAATACCCGAGTTATCGCGGGCATGGTTAATCTGGTGTTTAACTTATGTAGTTTTTTTGTGTATATTTTAAATAGAGGATATTCACAATGGATAAAACATTGATTAAAAAAAATATTTCTCGTAAAAAAAGCTTTTTACGTAACTTCACACTATGATATTGATATGCAACTAATCTGTGTTGTATATTATACTATACGTACGTGAATATAAACATAAAATACTATTTCATCTTTAAAGTGCTGAAATTTTTAAGATCCAAGTTTGTCAAATGACAGGGAATTTGAAAAACCTCATCCAATAAATTTATTAATAAGAAGTAATTTTGACCAAGAAAATAATAAGAAATATTATGCTGTCAATAGTGTTTAAATCGTCTGTTCATTTATATATACACACATAAATGAACTGTTATACCACAAGAAGCAAAGTAAAATGGAATATTTATCGTTAATACTCATCGATGCATAAATTAAAATACTATCTGATTTCAAAGCTTTTGACAATCACTTACTGTAAATTGATGACTCTTTTCTAAAGATTAATTGTAACGTGACTGAACTAAACACTCAGTTGGATTGTTTGCTTCTCGATACCACAAAGGAACAAAAAAATGTGCAGTTAGTTAATCCAAAATGTAACAAAACTTTTTAAAATTGATTGATCATAATTCTATACCGGTAGATTATTGAAATCTCGAATTGCCAAATCAACAACTCTTTGTAAGCATAATCAAATAAATTAACCGTATCAATTAGAATTTTATAGGGCTACTAAATATTTATGTTTACGTCAGTTAGTTTTTATAAACAACACTTTATATTTTTTTTCTAAAAGTATCAGTACTTGAAATAGGACCTGTGTGTCTGACTTCAGACAATAGAACACGAAGTTCCAGTTTCACTCGCGAGTTTCCGCACGGCTGCGGGAATATTTAATTGTCCTAAGTAATTACATATTGTGTACCAACACTGTCGACAATACGCTGGAAAAGTGACGGCCATTTTCCAAAATGTAATTTTAACTATTAACGTCCTGTAAAACGGTATTGTTTCAAATGTATATTATATTTTCTTACACAGCTTAAATACGACTAGAAGAGACAAACTTAAAAAAAAATGGCAGTAATATGATATGTTGATTGCTATTCTAAAGTTCCACATATTTTATTTTTTCCAGTGGCTCATTGAGGATCATACATGCAACAGTATTGGAGGTAATGAGATTATTTCACATGTGCATCAAGATTTTTTTAAGGAACTGAAAGATCCAAGATACATAATGAGCACTGCTTGAAAATTTTCATGGGAACCAATCTATTAAGATGAATCTTCACTTTTGTAGCGGAAATTGCATAATATGTTATGTTGTTTCCTGTGAAGATTAAATGTCAATATTTTATACTAGAAATTGACTGCTATAATTTGATTAGAATTTAAAGATTCTTTTGCACTTTACTCACCGAGACGTCGAGTATATGAATATTCAAAGTTTTCAAATTTATTCAGTATGTCGTAATAGCTAATTGTTAATTTATCGATCGACTCAATGAATACATATATTTCAAACATTTTTAGTAAACATTTTTTCATCTTAATCCTAATAATGCTAAACAACGATATATCAGTAGTTCATGATAAGAGCTAGGCATACGACGAACAATTGTTTTGCGATCTATGTTTGGTATGCTGAAATATATTTTCAAAAATAAATGAAATGATTTTTATGATTTTGAAAAATATCCTAGCAACAAAGGGATTAAGTTAACTGAGGCTCTCTAACTTAAATTGGACCGGATAATTCAAGAAACGATAAATCTATCTTTTATTATCAGAAACTAGTTTTATCAGTATTAATCTACGTATGTACAGTTAAAAAACAAGATTGTGTTTGTCCGAGTGCTGATTTATCGTTGAAAGAATAGTGATTGCAAGCCATTTACACGTTTTCTTGGATCATCTTTCATGTTAATGCCACATATTTAATCTATCAACTGCAGAAACATCCAGAGAAATCTTTAACATGTTAATTAACGTCTTCTAAAATTACACGTCTACAATTTTTGCGCAAAATAATAAATGGATAATTACATGGTCCGTTAATTTTCTTTTCACTCGTTACAGTATGACATAGCACGAGAAAGCACTTTTACTTACAGTTGTAATTAAATTGTACGTTGTTTTTGTACTGTGAGCCGCTCTTTCATGAATGATTAATGAGTAATCACAAAATACGTCTATTCATTTTATATAATAGTTACTAAGCTATGCGTAGGTTTTTGATAATTATTTAACTTAACTAATCTATATACTATTTAAATATAATAAATCGCAATGTCTATGAATTTGATTCAGTACATTTATTCCCTGGACAAAAACCCCGTCATCGTCGTGATAATAAAACTTTTTACATAAAATTACCCAACCTAATCAAAGTAAATCTATGATAAATTAACCGTGGAATTTATAACATTAAAGTAAGGGTTAATTTCTTATGTTTTTCATATTTATTTTTAATGTAAAAACTGATTTTGTCCACTGGGTCCTATTATATATCAGAAAAACTAATTCATTATAACAATTGAATACATACAAACTGAACTCTATTTATTTATAGAGTCTTAAATTTATTCATGGTCTTATTATTTTCTTACGTGTCATTTGTCATGAAACCAAAAAAGGACAGGCTTTGCCTTAAATTATAAGATTACAGTATAAGAACGGCCTGGTAACGTAGTTGGTAGCGTGTGGGCCTAGCAATCCGGGGAATGCGTGTTCGATTCCCCATCTGTTGGATTTAAGAAATATAAAAATACAGGACTGGCTACTCATTGGGCTGAGAAAATTTCTGACAAACAATTCTTGTGATAAATAATCTGTAAAGATGCGGAAATGCGGCGATCCATATGCGCCACTTTGGGAGCGAATATGGTAGAAAAAAAATATAAGAAATATCAATATTCATAGAAATTAAGTCTGTAATGATTTTACTAGTGAACAGTCATCATTTCATATTATTTCAACAGTTTGTTGTACCATATCCACTCCGTAAGTTGATGGATTTCCACCATGTGAAGATTTCTGCTCTAAATAATGAATTATATGAATTTACACAGTTTGATATTCTTGAAAATTGATTGCATGTCAAATGCTAAAATCACCGGGCATACCATTATGCATTTTAAATATTTTTATGTAGCCAGGGACTCGATCCCATCTGGTACAGCACGATACACGAGTGACTCTCAACTTCGATTAACTAAAAGTATTACTTACAACAATAACATATTACATTAATATCTGTGATATTTGAAACGCCATTGTATTCGACGTCAAATAAATCGACTAATTTTTTCATGATATTGTAAATATCTGTTTTTCACGAGGCATTCATTTGAATCAACCGCGGTTAAATTTTTCTCACGGTTTTGGTTAAAACTTTTCCATATTAAAAAGAGACGATTTCACCTTGCGCTGCAAAAATAAAATGAGTAAGAGTTTCATGTGAAGAATTAAGCGAAGAAAGTTCTCATGAATGTCATTGTCTACCATGCGCACTAGACTGTTGATAAAAAATATACGTATTAAAAATACAATATATATTAGATTTTATTGAAAGTGTTTTTTTCCACTTAAATAACACTATAAATTACCATTATCAATCTATTGTTGAAAGTACACATTTTCCATAAGACTATAGAGATAAATATTCCTTCATTTTATTGAAATACTAAACTCTTTCTAGGTTCACAAGAATAGAGTGCTTAAGATTTTCAACCAACGGAACGAAAAATCGAAATTGATTCCCGTAAAAGTTTGCGTTCATCTTTCATCTGAACAATTTAATATTTCCGACAAGTTCTTAACTTTTCAACGTGCTTAAATCATACCAGATTAAGTTATGCATTTTTTATACCATGGTCGCTCCCAACATGGAGCATATGGATCTACACAGTGTGAAGATATCCACTCCGAAAGAGGAGTACATGGATCTCCGCAATGTGAAGACTTCTAGACAGATTATTTTCCACGATAATGGTTTCTCAGGCAATTACTCAACCCAATGAGCACCCATTTCTGCATTTTTCATGGGGGATCGAACCCGCATTCCCCGGATCACTAGGCGCGCACGCTTCTAACTACGCAACCGGGGAGACATATTTATATTATGCATTCATATATATTTTACAGATTATTAATTCTGTCTGTTGCGATTTTCTTGTACAATCACCTACGAATGTTTATAATTATAATGTATTCTCGATGAAATGAATGGTATCCACTTTTTACTAATAACTTGAGATATTATCTGAAATCTTTTTTCAGAAAATATTATGTATATTTAGCATTGAATTGTTTTCTCTTGTTATACAATACGCACGGTATTGACATCCTGACGTTTCGAAGAAAATATAATTGACCAACTCTCATGCTTATTGTCACCTATTTAAGACACTAACACTTACACAATATTAGTTATAGATCACTTCAGTTTTTCAATTGACAAAATACTACATTTTTACTCGTGTCAAGGTAAGTCGTTATCTTAGCTATTACAATGTTAAACAAACTTGTGTTTTATTTTGAACTCTACAGTTAGCACTATTTAACTATTAGGTTGACTGTGGCAAAAAACTGACCTGTGATTGTTCTGATATTTTTTAACCCTAAAAGGGAAGTAGTAAAGATTAAGCACCAAAGTCAAAATGATCTTCAATGTGTACAATTTTATTTATTATCTTGCGGGGTTTTTATATCGGTTCCTATGTTATATGAAATTTAACTGTCTTGACAGTAAAAATTAATTTCCGTATGCAAGTAACTTTCGTAAGGGAAATTTAAAAATGTTAAATTTTAAAGCAATCTTGTTCAAAATATTTAAATGAAGTAATGTATTTACATGAAGTAGATTGATTAAATTTAAAGTAATCTTTATTTTATGCAAATATTCTGTAAAATAGTGCTCTTTAGCCGTATGTATGCAGAGAAAATTCGCATATCTGAATAATAAATAGGATGTAAGATAAGATGAACATAAAGGAAATGATGTTGGTATTAAACTCTTGGACAGATTAACACAATCCTTCCCTTTATGCATCAACTCATTCTAAGAGTTTTGTTTTTTATTATAGTTATTTTACAAAGAAATCTCAAAATAAATTGTCAAGGCAAATCTTCACATTCAGTACATTTGCTCCACTCGCCTCGTAGTAGATATATTTATAATGAGTAAATTAAAATTTTATTAAAGCATTAATAATATTATAAGAGTTTAATTTAGATTTGTTGACAGTTTTATAAGAATCGTCTGTTTTCGTAAAACAAGAAGATACCAAAAAACTCAACTCGGATTCCCTATTGAATATCTGTATGAATCTGTGCAAATTGTTTCAGTATATTTATCTGCTAGTGAAAATTAAAATATTTGCACGCTATGATAATTTGAAATGACTTTTCCAAGCGCGTAAGTTCAGAGTTCGCTTCTCGGTATTGGCAGAAATGAAGAACTTGACTGGAAATTTCCCGGGTCATCACTATATATTCAAACTTTTAAAGTATGAAAACAACACGTGATCATAAACATATATGCATTTGATACAGATGAAGAAGATGCCAGACTTACTTACTGCTTTGTTGATTTGAAATTAAGTGACACCATAACGACGATTAATTTTCCATGATTTTTTTAAACAGGTTATCTTTATTTTGGAAAATACACCTCTAATTCATATTTAACCGCATTTGGATAATAATATAATACACGTTTCATTTTACGGTAAAGTCTGGCTGAATTTTTATGAGATGCACGATAAACTTAATCAACCCAGACGATTGCTAATATTGTCTATGTATTGTATATTTATGAATTATGGTCTTTGTTCATTAATTTTAACACTGTTATTTTATAAGTATCCTGATTGAAATATTGACACATGAAATCTGTATGGCAAATAATAACGAGTATAGAAATGTGAAATTTTCAAATAAATTTAAGCTTTAAATCAATTTCTGGTCATAATTTTTAATTTTCTATTATTAGTCACACACATGTAGCCACAAAATTGTATGATCTTAATAAAATTTTGGACAAATGGTGAATTACAGAACATAATGAAGTCAATTCGCGGTATCTTGAAGATAATCGGTTGACAAGAAAGACTCTTTTCAAATTTCTTCGTTTCAATAAAGTATAAGACCACATGATTAGTGCCAGTGATATGATTGAGGGCTGAAATCGGATGGTTATAGACAATAAAAACAATGAGACAGTTTTAATCTAATTGTAGCTCTTTCACAAAGCCTGATACTGAATAGTTTCTTCGTGTTTCGATGGAGCTCATTCCGCATTCCTTCCGCACAGATAGGCGTATTTATTTTCGTCTCAAATCACGGACAAAAGTTCTTGGGTTCAAGTTTCCGTTGAGGCAAATCCCGCAAGAGCATTCAATAGCGGATCTGAACAGATATTAAGTAATATAGTTCCATTTATAGATCGTTATTCGTGACCAAAATTGTGTATGGAGTGTCGCCAGGCGTTAAAATTTATACGTAATAATAATGTAGTAGAATAAAATAAATCTGTCACATCCCTCACCTATTTTTTTATCAGGAGATGTGAGGTTTGGTCAGAAAATAATAGTTTCAGCTCTTATTTTCATTGATCATAAGATTTATTAATTCACATACGAGTTTTAATAAAACATATACACTTAAATCCCGTTGTAACGAAACTTGTCGAACCACCCGTTTGTTATCGTAATATCAAAGTTTCGTTATAAAGGAATGTAAAATAAGGATATCCTTTTTTTTGATCCGCCATGAAATTTCGTTATTTCAGTATTAGTTATAGCGGGAAACCTTCAGTCTTCAATATATGGTTTAATAATCATTTTGTCCACCTCGAAGTACTCCCCATTATACATGTGCATATCATATAACATAAATATACCCTACCGGAAGCCAGGAGGAACAAAATCTATTTTATTTTAATAATATCTGTGTATACATTTTATTCAATGTAAATTTTGTTTTTAAAAATTTACACTTTATTAATATGACAGACATCTATAATATTTATATTTAAAAAAATAGGTGGTAACTATGCATCTGATAAACAATGCGATATTTAAGAATTTAATTGATTTATTGAAACCGATTAGAAAATTTTGAAATGAAAATTTAAATTTAGAAGTCAAAGATTTAGACATCTATTATATTGCCATCAACAAAAAACATAATAAAATCAGAATTGTATTATATTTTGTCTATTATGTGGCTAGAAAAGAGTACACTATTTTATAGACGCCATAAAATTGCGATCGTAATAATCATCACTACTCTATTATCGCGTATAAATTTTATTCCATATAAGCATTACTGTATGAATCATAGACAAGCAAGTTATTTTATCGACATTGAATTGTCACAGATTGGTATGTTAAACAGTTAGGACATCTAAAATTTTTTTTATAATATACTACCAAGAAATATATTTGAATATATCTTACAATTATTTATTTTAATATCGGGTTGATTTTTGCCAACTAATTTTGTACTCCAATATCCATCATTGGTGAAAATAAATACTTTTTCAGTATGATAATGAATAAATCATACGCATTTAAAATTAGCAAATGACATACAAGTAAAACTATGTATTATTTTTTAAAATTTTATTTTTAAAAAAGAAGATAGAAATAGGGAAGGGTAATAGTTTGCGGATTACCCGTGCTTCAGAAACTATAAAAATGAATATATTTTGTAATTCATTTCAAAAAATTGCTTCTCAATCATTTTAATACCGACACGATTGTAAATTTGTAGACCACTGCTATTCTACATAGTTGTGTGTGTATTATTTATTCATTTACAACTTAATAAGATCATTACACTATTATACCTTAACTTTCAAGTAAAGAAAATGTTACCAATTCTTATTGGTCACAATTTGCCACTGATTTCTGCAGAAACATAACTGGACTACATCGACTAAGGCACATTCAAATATAACTATATAGTAGCTCTCGTACTGAAATTCGAATATTATTAAGAGATTCTCAAAAACCACAATTTTTTTTTATAAATAATAGTAGCGATCAAAATGATAATCTGCATTGTAAATATAATAATTGCATTTAAAAACTAAACGCAAATTGATAGTTTGGATTATTTATCCGTCTTTATTTTTCAATTAACTGTGCCCTTCTTTTCCAGCATCAGCATGGATAATCGAGAATACACTGTATATAAAAATGTATATGAAAATAAACCTTAAATACAAGTATGTTTATCGAAATCACCCTCAACGGAACAGACACAAAACATGCAACCTTCTCTAGAGGATGTGGAGTTTAATTATTAGTTCACAGATATAATATTTTAACATAGTTTTTTTTTCACAAATAATTATATAATTATTTTTTATCTAGCTGAATTATTACTCTACTTCTTGTTGGACCATCTGTATTTGATCCTTGATTCAAATATCCCATTGTTACACACTGTTTCATCCCTGCTTCAATTGCATCCAATAATTCACCTCGGCAAATCTTTTGATGTCGTTCATCCATCATTATGTTTACACTCTTCATGACTTCACAAGGAGGAATGACTTTAAAAGCCATACATACACTGTTCAAACATAAATTCCTTAGTAAAACCTTGACCCGACCATAAATATTTCATATTACGGCCTCCTGCTTTATAATCATAAACAATTTTGAATAATAATATGACAATAAGTGTCACGGTCTGTAAGCATCAAAAAGCCCTTTAATAATTTGAACCGTTACAATGTGACGTAGAGAGTCAAACTGGAGCGTATTTTTTATTTTTTATTATAGTTCAAACAACTGTGTTATTTTATATTTTTACAATAATAATTTCATTCCAAATAATATCTTCCCGGTAACAAATTATTAATGTGCCCGTTTAGGAATTACGGTGATTTACGGATTCGAATCTCACAGCTGTAGAATATTTAACAATCGAAAGATACCGGACGTATTATTTCCAATGCGGTTTTGAATTGGCTTTATAAGGCAAACATCTATAATCTTCTTCTAGAGTAGTTATTTTCATACTGTTAAGATCTATTCGCTTTAATTAAAAAATACCATGAGACGCCTACTAATTTCTTGAAATCTAAAAAAGCGTGCCCTTAAAATAAAATAAAAATAAGGAATTAATTGTTGTATAGTTTGTGAAATAAATGGTGAATCGTCGCCAAATAAACGAGAAATCTATTGAAAATATAATGAAACACCTTTACTCGTGTGACGAAATTATGGACACGATTTTCTAGATTGATTAAAAGTGTTAATCTTTATGTTATTAAAGAAAAAAAGGATGTAATATATAACTATGCTTATAATAAATATTTTAAATCTTTCAATATTAGTGTATTGCAATGCTAATAAAATAACTCTCTCAAAAAATTATGTCAAATTTATCTTAAATATCTTTAGGTATATATATAATTTAAATTAAAATAACTCACGGGAATTCATGTCAGTAATATATTTTTTTAATTAAATTAAGAAACTAAAATACTTACAATCGTCTCGTTTTGGTTAAACAAATTTGTAAAAAAATATTTGCTCTACATATTTAAACAAAGGCACCAATTTTAAACATTTGGGCATGCTTGAATTTGATTCTATACGTCTCAGTTATTTTTTACACTACATCATTTCGAGACGCATTGGGCGTTTGGATTCTTAAAATTTAGTTTTTAAAGGGTCGTAATAAAACAAAGATAAAATCTAAATGTGTGTTTAACTAGCATGTAGTCCATAATAACTCTCCTTATAGGGTTAAAGACAATCGAAAATATTAGATTCACCAGCCATTGAAATGAGTTTTATGAACGTCCACTAATACCATAAATTATTATAATTATTTTTGAAATACATGAACTGTACGGAGTAAAACATAAAATATATTCATTGTACTGTTATATGTTCTACTTTATGAAAATCTTATATGTACTTGAGTTTGAGCTGGAGATTGCAGGCTTAAATCCTACAGCTGATTTTTTTAAAATCCAAAGATGCAGAGTCGGGTTACCAATAAATCTATCAACTGGTTGATAACCAATCTCATGAAGTACAAATCTGCCACAATCTCTTGACACAGAGTCTTGATAATTCCTAAATTAATATGCTCCATTTCTAGAGTGGTTATCTTCACTATTCAGATCCACGTGGTTTATTTTTGGAGCAAACTTTGGATGTACATATTGACCCTGCTTAGGCAAAAGGCAATAACTCTCACAGAACAATAAGACTATGAATG
The DNA here is from genome assembly GCA_022683975.1 of Rhyacophila evoluta. Taxonomy (NCBI): domain Eukaryota; kingdom Metazoa; phylum Arthropoda; class Insecta; order Trichoptera; family Rhyacophilidae; genus Rhyacophila; species Rhyacophila evoluta. The sequence goes on along the minus strand of JAGVSQ010002048.1, from coordinate 7,372 downwards.
AGTTTTAATTCCATTTTCCTGCACGCAAATTTGGCAAATCCTTTTGGATGATGATTTAAAAAATCAATTCTGTTTTTTTATCCATAATTTGACATTGTATCTTACTTAATATCATCCCCAAATATATTTTTTCATAATATATCATTTTATTTAAATTTAAAATTACATTTAAATGTACTTTTTGTCTGTGTATTTTAAGATATCGTTTGTGCGTTCTCTCCATGCTATATAAATATAACGAAAGGCAAAAATTTAATTGTAAGTAAATTCCGCGTGAAATTGTACAGATTTTAAGTAGTTTTCAAATTTAATTCGTGAGTTCTTATCGACTTTCCAGATTCTCAGTATATACTAAGTATAATATTTTATTTATCATTTTTTTATTTCTAACGGCTGAGTTGGCAGTTTTCTATGATGGACACGTAAGTTTTATTCATACTTTTGTTTGTAATGGTGAAAATTCCAATTAAATATAATACAGTTAATATAAATATATAATAAATATAAGCAGAAAATAATAAATAAGTACACAATTTAAATATATTTGAATAGACTAATCACAATTATATCATAATGGGTGTTATAAAAATGTTACGGTAGTTTTAAAAGATCTGAAATAATAAACGGTTGCATGTTTACAAATGTTATAAATACACATTCAAAATAAATATGTCAACCTTAATAAAATTTCAGGTAATAGCCTTATTCTAATTTCGAAAAAAGAATACTCTGTATTTTTGGCTATTGATAATAATGACGTAATTTCACTATTACAGATGACATTACTTCATGACATATTTGCCTATGACCAACAATCTGTTTTTACGCCTTATAGTTACATGAAAATCGTCTCACACTCGTGCATCTACAATATGTACAGTTTAATACATAAATTCTGAGAGCTTTGATACCTTTTGTGAGTCTAACCAGTAAGCTTTTATCATTATTATAATGATATATCTCCGGATCTAGCCTCATTTAAAATCCCTTCATGAAGGTCCGAGAAGTACCAAAACCCTTTAGCGGTACCGTTCATATAATCATCGTTTATGGTTCCAGAGGCGGTGCATGAAAAACTTAAATTTAAAGCCCGAAATGTACTTAGTATCCCATCAATCATCATAAACCATCATTCACTTCTGATTTTTATTACTTTTTAGTTATATCATAAAACACTTCAGTTTTATCGTACCTTTTAAGTAATACTATATGATAGTTCTAGTTTCAATCCTACTCGACAGTACGTTGTTTTTTATATATATAATATTAAGGTCCGCTAAGGAAAAAAATATAATAAACTTTTTCATTTTTATTTATTCTTTTACATCATATACTTTCAGATATTAAAATAATTGATATTGCTATGAGATTTTTTAGGAATGCAATAACATAAGTCAAAACCAAACACAATAACGTATTTTTAATTTGTAATAAAATATCACAAATATGATTGGAGTGGATTAAGTGAGGTGATTAGTTGATAATCTTTTCTTGTAAAATAAATCTTTTTTTAATTATAAGTCTTTACATTATGAAAGTCGTATGGAAAACAAATAATATGTAATATATCTCCACATATTATATAATATTACATAAAACAATAAACAATTTTCTAATATATATTTGATGTATTGCTAGAATTCAATATGTTAACTCTTCTTGTGCGGAGAGGGTATTTTTACCCGTTCGATAGACTGTTGCTTGACTGCGGGAAGAGTATATTTACATTTTACTTGGTTATTTCATACGACTATTATTCACATTCCTCTTTCTCATCTTATAAATTACTTTAATATTATTTAGAAAAGGAAAATAAAATATCCAGTACATAACCAATATTATGCATTGCATGTATACTTTTTTGGTCATGAATTTAAGCTACACCCTTACAATTTATTGAATGTCCTGAATAAATAGGCAAATGACGACGTAATGATCTTCGACAAAAAGTATATTAATATACGGCTCAACTAATAAAGATCTTTTTATCGTGGGATAAAAATAAAAATGTATCTTTAATATTGTCTATATAAACATGTATTATAGATGATGAGAAATCAAGTAATAAAATATATGATTATTTTTTGAATTTCTGTGATAAATAATCGACAATCTAATATCACATTGATTGTGGTTTATATATGAATTTAGCCGCGATGTATCATGGCATATCGGCTTACTAAGTAGTTTTATGATAACATAAAATAATAATAATGTCTATAAAATTCAATAAATTTCGGTACTTCAATGTTTTGATCAGAGTGGCCTGACGATTGAGCAGTAAAAAATCGTGTCATAACGATTTATTTACGGTCACGATAAAACGAAAAAAGACGAAGAAGTACACAGACAGTAAATGCGGACGACACTAATGGATGCCGCAAGAGACTCGCAGCTTATAACACGGCAGTGAGGTTAAACCGTGAGTCAATTTAACCGTAGATTACTCACTAACCAGCTCAACCGGGTTTCGAAAAGAATGAGTATAATAATAGTGGTATTCAGTTGTTTTCACGTGAAAAAAATAAACTGTTATGAATTATTATTTTATGTATTCTGATATTCAGTATTTGTGATAATATTTGTGAAAATTTAAAATTACTATTCTATACGAAACATCGTAAAGAAGATAAAAATAATCGTTTAACATGAAAAATCTTTACATTAAAAAAAACCAACATTAAGGCTCAATAGAGTGTGAGGTATATACCCGTATTCTTAAAATAATTGTGTGGGTCATGAGCAAAAACACCACTGTCCATAACAAAATCATCAAGGCTTACAATACACTTATATTAAACATATAAAAATATATATCCGCACAATCTGATACTATATATTATATCTATAATTTAAATGCTAATTTTTAAATTCATATGTATATAGAAAGGTACTATAATAAACATATTACCATAACAGTATCAAATTTATATTTTTTTCCGCGATACGAATTTAATGGATGGTCGTTTTTGCATTTGAGCCCCTTAATTTATCGTAAATCGCGTAAGTGATGAAAAATCTTTATTTCCAAGCCTTAAAAAAAGTTTTTGAAGTATATTATAACGTTTCCAATACGGTATAAATTTGTTGCAATTCCACTTTTAATCGCGATGATATTTTATTCAATTATTTAATCTATATGCTTTGTTTTTTAAAGTTCCTAATGACACCACATAAAAAACAAAAGAAATTTAATTATTTGACATAACTAAAAAACAACCAATATTATAGTTCAAATGGAAATTAAATCATCTCACGGTAGGGTCAGATTTTATTTTAGTTATCAATAGACAAGTGTATCTGAAGATAACTAATTTCATAGAATTTCGAGAGAGATATAACGTATGGAACATAGAGATCCTCCTAAATATACACCATGTTTTATAAATATTTTAAAGGAAAAGGGTGTTTTCTTTTGACAGAGTGAAAAGTGATTTTAAATAAAATATTTTCAAAATTTTAGTGCAATCAAAATAATTTGAATATGATTTATGCATTATTCATAAAATGAAAGCAAAGTTGATTTCTTTTTTATGATATTAAAAGTACATTGCAAACATATTATGTATATTAGACAATGCGAATTATTTTGATAAACATATAATTATATTAATTTGCGTAGTTTAAAAAATACAACATGCCTATATGATATAATATAAGATTTTTAAGAATAGGTTTTTGTACTATGATTTAGTATTGAATTGAAATATAAAATTTTAAGCACCCGTATTATTAATTACATTGTATCAACAATTTGCAACATCTATTTCAGAAAATAATTATTATTAAATTCTTTTCTTGTAGAAATTAAAAATATAGTTATGAGATAATTTATGGGAAAAGTTTTAAAATTTGTTAAAATGAGTTAAGATGGGTTAGACGACTTAGTGAATTTAGTAAATCGAATTTTGAGTTTCGTGAAAATAAATTACTAACCTAACATTTTTACGGTAAACCATTAAATGACCGCTTCTAAGTAGCAAAAAATAATAATAAGAGTTATTACGAAGTACTTATAATTTATAACACCTGGAATGCTCTTGAGAAGGATTATTTAAGAAATCGGACAGGTGAAATGGAGCTGAACAAAAGCATTTTTAAGCTTTTAAATCGTCCACTTCTTATAACCTATAAATTCTTAAGATAAATATAGTTGGAAGCAGATTAAAGTGCTTTTTCTATCACCTTTCACGTTTACTCATATATTTTTTAAATGAACAAAGTATTTTAAAGAATTCATCTCATTATTAATATTTATCAAAAAAATAAGGCTAAAGTAACCGTGTAATTCTGATAATCAATGATTTCCTTATAAATTCATAACGGTGAATACTGGCGTGATAAAAATGAAGTTGATAATTTTTTCACATTCCATATTCAAATATCTTAAACGTATTAACCCTAATATGGTATAATGCCATTATATGCGAGATAAAAATATTTTTTTTATTCTATTTTTAATTTCGTATATGCTCAATATTAAATAATATTGTGTTATTCTGTATGCTTGATATTAATCACCGCTTTCGTTCCAGGACTGGCACATGAACCTCAAATATCTAAAAAAAAATCGTAATATATTTTTTTACGATGTCTAGTAGTTTGGTTTAAGTATTCTTAACACGCATCAAAAACATAAAAGAGCATTGTATTTGTTTTTTATGCAGAAACAAGATGTAATCCTATGAACCGAATTTCAATAGATTTACAGGCGCACCTACGCACTTATTCACTCATCCACGGTAAACGAAAATAAACATTGAATAGTTTATATTTTTTAACACACATAAATACAGGATAAATACTTAAATCACTTAATTACATTTACAGATACAAATTTAGTTTAATTGTTCCGATATTAATAGATGTGGCTTAGGTGTTATTAATTGTCCAAAAATTTCATTATAAAATTCATACAGTTGTCTATATAGGTGTGCAGCAATATGTAGTAATGATTGTAATTTATTTTTTAATTTCATGGTTAGTAACACTGAATGAATCACTTGATAGATTCTGTGCATGTACAATTAATATATATAGGTAATTTGGCGATAGTCACTCTTATCTAAATTGTTATTTTGTTTGCACTTTAATCGCAAAGATTTAAACAAAGCCACATACGATAGTAATAAGCGTATATAAAGTAAAGCATCCTGTAGTCATGACACAATAATGATTGGTATCACATTGCAAATCGTTGCGCTGTTTGCTATAACGGGATGCTCCCTTTCCGACATTATTTTTGAATCTCGAACGCCGAGCGGATACAGTTAGCCTCGGATAAAAATCTCGCGCCGGCGAAGAGAATAGCGCCATTATGAAACAAAACGGCGCTTTTATGAACGTAGTGACCCAGGGAATTTGATAATGGTTACGCAAACGTGACGGAAGCTCCAGGCCAAATGCGACCGGCTGGCTGGCCGCGTGCACTGCATAATTTGTAGGCCACTGGGAACGTGTTTTGGGACGATCGCCGTATCGCGTTCGGTATTCAAATAAAAAATGACATTTCTACTACTTTTGCTTGCGATCATGATTTATATTAATGCATTATGTAAATTTGACCTGAAAATATGTTCAACAACAATTGATAACAACGAAAAATTACGTCACAATGATTTAAATTATCGATTCCCTATAATGCTATCGACAAATATAATAAATAGTTTAATTAAGGAAGAATAAAGTAAATCATCTAGTCAACTTCCACCAAATTTGAAAAAAACACAAACAAAAACAACAAAACATCAATATTTATAATATAGGTGTATATTTATCCGTGTCATTTTAATGTCTATCGTTATAAAAAGGGGTCTAATTAATCAATGTTTTTTCAATCAAGTGAAATCGGTAAAATTAACTTTAATTTCTCATCGCATTTTATTTTAAATATTTATATATATGAGCCACCATACAAATAAGGAACTCGTAGATAAAAAAGCGGATGGGACAACCCCATGTCACACTAAAAGTCATACAGCGGCACTGGAACTATGGAAAGCTTGGTTCCTGCTAGCTCTTCCGACCGGCGGGATTACGCCAATCCGGAAGACCTTTGAGTACTATTCATAGGATGTACTCATCGGAACTATAGGGTGCTGGTATGACCTGGGAGGATGCGAGGCAGCTGGCGGTTGACAGAGAATCCTAGATACCTCATGTGTTGGCCATATGCTCCGCATAAGGATCCGGGTATGGCAAAGATACATATGTAGTATATAGATATCCACAATATGAATATTTGTATTGTATGATTATTTATTACGATGATGATGATGTCAGCCAATCGCTTCGCCTATTGAGGATCCAGTGTTGAATGTTTAAATTTCATGATTTAAGAGCGGGTCACCGATGCCAAAACGTGTGCTTATCAGCTCTAAAAATGAGGCTAAATATATGATAGAATAATAACCATATGAATTTTAATACTATTATAACAAATAAAAAAACCACAAGTAAAAACTGTTTGACGTTCATGATTTGTCATATTGTAAAAAAACTGTTTTCAAAAAAAATGTTATATGCGCTAAATCGACAACACATTCAGTACGTCCAATATAAGCAGCATATAAAGAAAAGTAATTCGAATACAATTTTTGGTTTTTCGATAGCACTAAAGTTAAACCAAGATTTTAGTATATGATATACATATAATGACGATACACAAAAAAGGTTTCTCGTGTATTCTACCGTTGATATCTAACCGGCATAGGGTATACAAACTAATGTGGCACTCTAAATGTCTCAGCCTAAAAAACTAACGACATTTATAAAAATATCGGCTAAGCAGCATTAGTTCGAGCTGTTGATTTCCAGGCCGATCTGTATTGAATAAAATATATTAGAGCGATGTGCATTTATAAATTCAACTTCCAATCCAATATGATTGATATAACTTAACCTCATATATGCGATGACGTATATACTAGCACAAAATTAATAAAGAATGCGTTGAACTGTTTACTAATCTTAAAATATGCAATGTTCATTATTTCTTAGATAATTAACTGTACAGTTAACCCTCAGTGGGAAACTACTATACCGAAATAATAAAACGGATCTTTAATAATTATTCTCAAAACTCCGTTTTAAACTGAAATTGCTTATTCCATTCAATTGAGAATCTAGAAAATAATCACAACCAATCAAAGAAATTATGAATATAAAATTAATTTTATAAAACTGTAATAACAATCTCTATTTATATTTTATTAGATATTTTAATTTAAAAAGTCTGAATTCGATGCCCAATGGATTGGATAAGTAACAAACAACCATTACTTCTTCACATTTTTTGAGATCTATATACTCTGTTTTCACAAGGATGTGTATGAATAATAAATATCTTTTTTTTAAATTTAAAATTAGTTTA
>JAGVSQ010002047.1:11577-26268 GCA_022683975.1 Rhyacophila evoluta | reverse complement strand
AATATAAGTAAAAGTACTTTTCTCTTTTCTCACTTTTTGCGGCTCACCCAAAAATTTCGCAGACCACCTAAAAATCTCCGCGGACCACCGGTTGAGAAACCATGAACTATATGATATTGTGCACCCCACAAGGATATCTGAGTATGTAGAATGAGTTTATAAGAAAAATGAAATAAATTTATCAGTATTTTTCAGTTACAATGATATTTGTATATCGAAAACAAGTATAACTGTACAAATATAAGGTACTTATATAAAATACTTAAAAAGTGTATGTTTATAATCAGTGAACATTTTTATACGAGCGGTTCAAAAGAACTTGCACAAGGGCTCCTCCAATCCGCGATGCGGTACTGATTATTGCCTATTTGAAATGGAAGTATTGTAACTAAATTTTCCATAATATACTTATTTATTTTATATTCTATTCCAATTCCAATATTTCTATTGAGGCAATGATTTGTTACAATTGGAAGATAAATTTCTGAGTGATAATTTTGTGGCAGTATACATTCTGGATATTATTAAAATTATATTGGATCCAAATTTTGTTAGTAAGTAGTCTACCGAGTATTAAATAAATGGTTATTGATTGGATCCTGCAGTTTGAGGCAGCTTTGGTTTTTTCTACTGTTTATTTCCAGCCATCTCAGTCCTCTTCATTCTTTCATTAAATAAAAATATAATATATTTAAATTGTTTATATTTTTTTGAGAATTATTTCCAGAACTTTCATAACTGCATAATTTTTCTTTGAGTATCTCAATATTAATCATTTCCTTCCAACATGATATCTGAACCTATCTCTAACCTAATTCAAAATATTATTTTTAATATACAGAAAGCAACTGCTTCTAAATGATCTTCTATATTAATGATTTCTCTAAGAGTTGATAGTTACACTTATTGAGTGCAGTAACATGTGTAAAAGAGTATAGAATGAAATTCGACAATTTTTAACGATGCCTTTATTACCTGTAGAAAATTGTATGTCTCCTATAGGTTTTGTGTTATATAAATTATTTAATTTTAATATTCGAATATTACCTTTCTTCAAATTTTAGTTAATAGCTGTGAAATTTCCCTGTAATGTTTATGACATACATTGGGCCAAAGCCCAAGTATCGCCGCATATGAAGAAACTGTATGAAAAGCATAAAGATTTGCTTTTTAACTTATCAGTTTACTGCAACCAAACAATAGATAACGCTCTCACTGTTGAATTTTTGTATAATGATTTAAAAGCTCAAAGAGAAAATGGATTAACTCTACCAAAATGGACAGATGACTTCTTCCCGGAGCAAATGAAAGAATTAGCTGCTGAAAGTTACCGATTGTTCACTCACGATACGGTTATGAAACGATTGAGATCAGGTATGAAGGTAACTTGTTTTATTGAGAATGGGTAAAGTGAATTAGGCTGGAACCGGTGAACTGGTTGGTGTTAAATAAAACCAAATCAGTATGACTTCAATATAATATATCAAATTTTAAATGTTGATTTAACAGTTTTTTTTTACCATGTCCGCTTTAAAAGTGGTTTATATCCATCTTCACAATGCTAAGACATGCACTTCAGAAATGGATTGTACGGATCTCTGCAATGCTAAAACATGTCTTGGCACATTTTTTATAAATTTTATTGGCCACAGGCAATTGCTAATTTACAAAGCTAAATATATTCATATCATTGTTATTCAATGGAAATTTCAGTTTCACAAACACAATTCCAGAATGTATGGATCAAATGATTAAGATTTGTTTACTAAGTACCAAACAGTCTACATTTCACATTTTACTGTCTATTTATAAATCAACTTAACTTGGCTTATTGGACGTTATTCATCTCAATATCTTTGATTTCAGGTCCTCTTTTAGCAGAAATTGTTACAAATATGAAGTTAAAAGATTCAGGCCATCTGACTCCAAACAGAAAAATGTTTCTTTACTCTGCCCACGACATAACAATCGTTAACATGTGGAGCACATTAGGTTTTACAAAATATTTATTGCCCGAATACGGTGCATCTTTAACATTTGAACTACATTCGATGGTGGGGAATGAAGACTCAGAAGTTAAGGTAAAATTTTGAATCAAGGTATACCTATTTCTGAATCATCCTGCATAGATAATTTCTGAATACTATGCTTCCCAGAGGTTTGACGATGGCTGCTTCGGTTGTCATACAATTATGTGAATAAACTACGATGAAACTTTATAACAATCTGCCTATTTTTAATTCAATGTCCAACTGAGTTATGATGGGCAAAATGTTTTTATCTAACCCATTTATTATATCTAAAATTATAAAATATTCTCATTTTCTTTTTTACATGAAAACTTCTACAAAGATTTTCACTATGTATAATACTGTACGGCTTATAGTATAATACTGCATAGCCTCGCTGATGAGGGTGTGCGCTTATATTCAACTTGTCACTGTAGGTATCGGGCTTAAACAATTTAAATGCAGGCTTGGATAACCGATGTGATTGCCTCATAATGAACAATCTATTAAGTTTTCACAGCAGATATGGTTAAAAAATAGCAACCAATTAAACATATTTTGCTTGTTACCCACAGTATTTTGGACAATAATATTATTGATGATTTCAATAGTCGAATAAACAAATAGTAAGGTCTAATGCTTTAATAAGAGAGTGTCAAATAATTAAATCAATAATATATATATTATATTACTCATACATCTCTAAATTAATATTAAAGTACTCCAAAAACTCGGCAAACTTACACTTTTTCTTCACTTCAACTCTTTGAAAATTTGTAAAGAATCCGAAATTATATAAACTACTGATTATGAGTATAAAATATAAGACAAGTACTCCAAGTTTCTCCATGTATTGAAAGTGTGATTGGTGTTCAGTTTCGTGGAAATGGAATTGCACTTGAGTCATATTCACTTGTCCCAGCAATCTGAAATGTAGCAATAGAAAAATATATTTTTATAAGATTTCATAGTCATAGTATATTGACCATTTCATAGTCAAATGAATATTTAGTTTTAAGCGTATTATCTAAGACAACTTCAATAACAGTTTCAAAAGTTTTCATTTCCAGTTAAACAATGATTTTAAATTATAATTCTACACGATTAGTTTTGTAGAAAGTGATTTCATGTGCGACTTGAATATCAAGACAATCAATTACGAATGCTGATCGTTATCTTAATAAATAATAAATGACTAGTTAGTGTGATAATAAAACCCATCCTCTTTCCAAAATAATGTTTACCTAAAAATAAAATCTTGAGTAATTTGTTAAGATAACCAAAGACTTTTAATTTACCTAAACATAAATTAACTTTCATACTAAATTCAACAACTACGATTCACCGTATGTGACTTACCAGTAGAACCACTAATTTTTTTATTTAGCTTCATGCAAATATTATTTCCAATATTCCTTTTTATTATGTTTTAAGCATCATAATAGTCTGTATGACCTTAAATTGATTGTTACAAGATAGTAAGTTAATTAAAGGGTGATTTTTATATGATTTGTTTAATTTGTTTACAGTTGCTGTATTCTGATCGTTACAATGAAAAACCAAATTTAATAAATATACCGGCATGCGGAAGTCCTTGCACGCTTATCATGTTTGAAAAGGTTATGAAAGATGTCATTCCACTAGACTGGGAAACAGAATGTAATAATATTTAGAAAATTACTATTTTACAACACGATTATGAATAATTAACGTACCTATACTAGTTTTGTAGCATTAATATTATTGACTGAATGTTTGTGTTGCCAGAATGAAATTGAATTTTTGAAATATGTTTAAATTAGCGTTAATAGTATTATATTATACAATCTTCCTTAGGCCAGCGAAATTTGCAAGAAAATGTGCAAAAAACTGAAATAATATTTTACCGTCTCTCATTAACATTCACAATTAAGCTAAATCGTAACTCAGGTATTAATTATAGAAAACAAACGTTTGGCGTAAGACTTACATATGAGTCGTCGGTCACCAACCAATATTCGGTCAAGACTCGTATGAGTCCACGGTCGTTAAGCTGTTAAGATAGCAGCGCAGTCGAAGGAGATTAATCAAATAATTACCTATTCAGATTATCTTTTATTTTTTACCCAACACGAAGCACTATAAGTTAGTAAATGAATTTGTTAATGCATACATATATAGGAAATTTTTAATTAGGCTAATGTTATTCAAATACCAATAGCTATGTATAGTGTAATAAAAAATATGCTCAGGTTTTCTATACTAAGATATTTGCACAAATCAACATGTCTCTTGGTCTTATATTCAGAATTCATTTATAATATTTTATGGCAACACAAACTTTTATGAAGTTGGATTTTAGTTTAGATAATTTGTACAAATCATACTTGGTTAATTAATTAATATATTTCATTCTAAATAACAGTAAGTTGCAAACTAATTTACTTCAAACATCACTTTGACCTGAAGTTATCAGTAATGACACCAAAAACCAAAATTCATAGACATGCGATAAATTAAAATGTACATACAGATTTAAATTATGATGAATAATTTACATTCATTTGAATCATGACTGTCATTTCATTTTCTTCAGATAATGGTAATTTCCAATATTTTTTCTATTTTTTGTGTATTAGCCTAAAAGTTATCAGATTCCAAAAATAATAGATACAATGAAATTCCGATTTTGTGTTTTTGAAGGGACTGATAATGAAATGTTATTTGAGGGAAATCAAGTAGATTGAGGGTTTTAAAAAACTTTATAAAGATGATTAAAATTTATCTTTTATTGAGAAAATCACGCAGAGCCGTTCGGTATTTTTGGGTTGTTTACATAGAGCTCATTCGAGGCCATAGTCAACACAATTTTGCAAGGATTCGTCAGAAATTAGTTCCTAGCCATCAATGGTTTGGCTCTGTATCGTAAGGTATCACTTATCGATCGTATTGCGTAACCTTGACCATAAGCATTGTGTGTATAAATAAATATGCACATGTATTCCGCATCCCAAAATTCATTTCAAAGATTTTCAATCGGCATATTCAACAAAATTTAATGGAATTTTAAATACTTCAAATGTAATTTGCAGGAAATAAAAGTAAAAGCAGGTACTAAATGTACTAAAATGTGATGTTACTGCGGAAATTTTACTTAATAAGACTATTTATGAATTTATTGACAGAATATAATTAATAAAAACAAAAAAATTATCAGATTAAAAGAAATAATTTAGAAATGGAAATTAAAACTAGATTTAAAAACCTAAAAGCAATCACAGATATCGATACTTACCAATTTTCCATTTTAGTTAATGTATTTTATTTTATTATTAATTTAAAGGATTACATCGTATTATAATGTTATTGAGATTTTTATTATAATGAATATATTAAAAACTATATTTTTCTGGAATTATAAACATGATAAGTGTAAAAATTGTATTATTTTAAAACTATAAGTATTGAAAGTGTATATTGAAAAAAAATGTTTAAATCAAGTTGCAGCAAAGTACAGTATTAAAATATAAGATTTTGTTTTATTATATGTGTTGCTTACCTAATGTTTCATTGATTTATCAGGATTGTTGGATGTAAAATGCCCAACAAATATAACTGCCTGAACATTGTTTTAAAAAAAACCTCAAACTGATATATCTTTCAAACAGGTCTATTGAAGTGATGGTCATTAAGTAGACAGTGGAATCCATCGTTGTCTACAAAATCATCGAAATATTCAAAGGAAATATAAAAGTGGTATTTCATTTTTAAATACTATTGTGTATAGCCTGTCTGATCGATATTTACTTTGAAGCCGATTATTTAGCGGTCGGCAACCAGCGACTCGCGAGACGTTTTATGCAGCCCGTATCGTATGTGCATATGGCCCAAGTGTCACGCGCACTAATCCCCATGTAAAGTATTTTTCCTTTTTAAAACAAAAGATTGCCAACTTGGGATTTATATATAGGATAACATTTATTAGTTAGTTGAAGCTTTTAATTTATCCGTCTCAATTTGCGGATTTTGGTTTAACATAAATGTTTCAAAGAAATAAGACCATTGTATTTTTTTCAAAAATACTTTATTTAACTACGTATGTGATTTATTACAATAATATATATAACCGTTGATTATAAAGTAACAAATTTGCGCTAGTATGATATACACATTTTCAATAAATACCTGGCAATTCCGGCAGCAAAACAATAAAGCCATATGTGAATAATTTAAAAAATACATCAATCGATTCCCGAACTCTAGCAAAAACCAATGAAAGCAAATGTGAAAAATATAACTTTGGCTAGGACTACATACTTAACGGTTTTCCTGTATTGAGTATCCGTACGTGTGTTATACTACATAAAATGTATTTTACACTATTTTCATCTCAGAGGTGGTAATTATACAATTCTTTGTGAGGATATGCAGATTTTTTTTTTGGAGTCAAACTAAACCCCATAGAATTTTTATCATCACACATTTAACAGTTTCCTGCATCCCTTTTTACCGTTTGTATCTAATACACAACACATAATATTTCGCATTGTTTACTTCTCAGCAATAGATGATAATTGTACAATTGTTGTATTCATAGGCAATTTCTATAGTTGAAATAGATTGCTATAGACTCAAACAAGACTGCATTGTTATAACCACAATCTGACTGAATAATAATAGAAATGATAAATTCTACAAAATTCTATTGAAGCTTTGTTGTGTAAAAAAATATTTACAAAGAATTTCTTTTTAATTTATGTCAATTATGCATGTCTGTATTCATTAGATTTCTTTATAATGATAGTTACTGCTTTATGATACTGCAACAATGTCACCAACAAAAAATTCTCAAATATTATTGTATAATAAGTAATTAATTAATTAACTACACAATATTCCTTACAACGAACTTTACAAAATTGTCATTTTACAAAAAATCTACAATATTAAATTTAAAAATGCATTTAAGATGTAATTAATATGCATAATAAACAATTATTTCCTATTACGACCAGTCCAAATACAAAATTGTTCCAAATGTTTTATAAATTTTCTATTCATTTATAAAACTCGCAAGTACAAAAGACTTAATCAAAATCCTTTTAAAAAAACTATTTTTATTTGATACCGTTAAAAGCTCCAATGATGCACAAAAAATTTACTTGGCAACAGACTATGAATGTTTTACGCATTTTTATATAAACATGAAATCTTCAATTTTATATTATTTACCTTTATATAATTTTAATTAACTACATATGTCGATAATTGTACACGTGATATTACTTTCTTCTAAATGCTGACAGTAACAATCAAAGCGAAGATTAAATTAAATTTGAAATATAGTTATGCTATAAAAATTCTAATATAATACAACATATCTTTTTTTTTATACACTGTTGATTGCATAAATGACATGAAAAATAAAATCTATTTAATTAAAAATATGTAACTAATGGATAAAAGTAGATTGTTTTAAAATAAAACTATAAAATATATATGTTTCATACATTTTTTTTAAATTTCCTCCAAGTTGCCTTTCAAAAAATACCATAGAAATGGTTATCTTACCTTAAATTTTACAGAATTAATTATTTATGATATAACGACCGAATCCATTTTAGGCATTATTTAAATTTCAAGATCCAATTCAAATGGTTATTAAAATAACATATTTTCAGTATAGCACACCAAGTTTTCCTTTATTGTAATGTAATCAATGTACCATATCAATATTTAAAAAATGTCATCAATAAGTAATTGGCACACATAAATGAGTCGACGGGTGCAAGGTTGACGTCCGCCGCTTTTTAAACTCAAATGTAACAAAATATTATACAATGTATATTAATGTCATGTAAGTTCTTTATAACCAAATAAAGTTATAAACAATATTTAAATGCACAAATTACGTATTCTACATGCCTGAAGCTCAGCGATATTAATTTAAAAGGCATTATAGGCAAATTCAACAATATGTAGTACAGAATCAGTTAATAGGAAACACATTGTGTGCGCCCATTCAGAAGTTTAATCTGATGACAATCCTACTCACTGACCACTCCAATAATTGTGACATATTGTTCGTTCCAGGTGTGTACAACACAAATGTGTAAGCTAAAAATGAACATATATTTTTCAGAGTTTGAGACATTTTTTACATACTGTGGAAAATTATAGGAAGATTGTCTTTTTTACGTGCCTATGTTAAAATTGCGCAGCACAATATGTCTAATTTTATGTTGCCAAAGTGAAATAAATGATCTAGAATTAATATTCACACAAAAAAGATTACTTCCATTATTATTATATTAATTTTCTAAGCCCTAGGAAGTTGATATACAATAATTTTGGATTTGTGAATGAAATTGCGACAAATTTAGTAATCATGGAAGATCTCAACAATGATGGAGCTCAATACTTTAATAAAGTACCTTAGAATTGTTAACGCTACTCCAACTGAATTTGAGGTTATAACAAATATTCCAACTTGGTAATGATTATCCAGGGTAAATTTTTTCAGTTTTTTATTTTATTTTAAGACCTGATTTCACTTAGATATATTGCAAAGATAATGCATTTGAATTTTTACACAGTATGTTGTGTGAGCATTTTAAAACTATTAATTTTGTCATTTTGATAATATAATGAATAAACAGTATATTATGGTAAAGGAGACTTATGAAGAGATGAAAATGCATTATGAAACTAATGAGTGATTTGTTGCAAGGGATCATTCAGTAATATTATTGGAGGGGTCATGTTCCCGGTTTCCCTATTGTGAAGGCCTGATTCATTCAATTAAATTCTGGCGGCTTGTGTGAATGATAACAAAGTGAATAAAATTAGTCATGAATCCCAATTCAAAGTATATTGTGTTCAATTTAAAAACTAGTATGCTTCACGATTTGTGTATATCAATTTTACTACCAGTCAGTTTTGTGACATTATATCTTGTCAAACTCGTAGAAAATTTAAAACACGATTATTATAAAATACCATTTTAGATGAGGAATTTCTGCTAAAAAATTACAAAAGCTAAAAAATTACTTCCAATATTACAAAAAAAAATGTAATCCATTGATTAATTTCCAAATATCGCATAGCAAGAGCTCAATTTTCGATCATGCCAGACAAATTACAACCCTTCAGATCAAAGTTTTTAATTCAATTCTTTTGAAAGTGAGCTGAGTTTCATATTTCACTTAAGTCATCTTGGCCATAGATTGAACTGACATAAACCAATATGGAGCCATCAAAATCATTTTAAAACCTGAAACTATTTCGACATACCAGATCTGTATAAATTTTCATTCCTAAAATATTATTTATAAAGCACCGTCAATGGGTATCATGAAAACATATTATGTTTTATTAAATTCAATTTAATTGGTTTTTTTTTTAACAATGTCTTGTCAATTCATTATCAATTATCAACGATCAATTTTCCCTTACTTTTAAGTATTTTACATTTATATCACTTCACAGCCACAAAACACAGTTAATAATTTTGGAAAATGTATGTGTACTTCAATAATTCAACTGGCATGTAAACAGATGAACTGAGAATATGTATAAATATCAGTATTTTTAATTTACAGTAAAGCCTATGGGTCAGATCGGTCCTGTGACAGAAAAAAGCATATAGTAATAATCAACTCACACATGGAATAATAACTTGAAATTTCAATATAAATAGTATAGATATATGGAATAGAATAGTTGGTTTAGAATGTTTAGGTAATATGGAAAAAATTGATATTCATATTATATCATTTAAAATTGGGGTTCCACAGTATTACTCTATTGTTTATTATCACTGATATCAATATAGCCCATGATTTAGTTGAAATATTAGTCTTCTATCAATTATTATAATCATACAAAACAATGTATCGTCTGTAGTTATTCTGATAAGAAAAATATTTTAGGAGTGATAATACGTTCCTCTTACATTTTATAATACTTTCATCAAAAACCGGTCTTCATCTTTACAAATAAACAGTACAATTGTAAAAGCAGTATTGAATTTCTATTGCCGATCACAAGATCTCCTTTAAATATTACTACAGTAAAATCATTACAAATTTAATGTAAAAATTATAGGCATTTTATCAACACTGATACATCATTTAAAACAGAATGCAGTGGCTAATTTTCAATCAAATCTGTTAAATATTTGATAGAGATGTAAGTATTATACGAGTACAACTCATTATCACTAATTACTATCAATAACTTAAATATTATAGGAATAACATCTGTTGATAATATTAAAATTAAAATCAGGCGGTATTCAAAATAAATACATCGATATGGAAATAAACTAGTATTGCAAAATACAGGTTAACGTTAAATAGTGCCAGTTGCGTGGATATAATAAATATTTATTATCTATCATAGTATTATAAAATAAGGCATTTGATAGATGGTTATTAATAGACATAGAGTCATAGCACATTACATAAAATCTATGAAGATTTAAGTCATTCTTTACCAATGTCAATAATATACATTTGATAGTATTGCGGTATTATTTAATATAATTTTAATATTGATAATTCAATATTACTTTACTAAATTTTTTTCTTTGGATATTGTGCAGTACTTGAAATACCTCATATTTTGTTTATATTCATTATGCTGACATATTGTAAAATTCATTCAAACGTTTTTTACTATCATATACAATGCATAAACCATTCTACATCATATTTATATAAGTGTAAAGACAGGGTCCATCATATAACAACATTTCCAACGGTGTGTCTTTATCCGATTGCCTGAGTCTTGATTAATTTCTATTCCGTTTCCGTGTGGTTCGTTCTAGAAATATTAAAAATAAAAACATCTGAATTCACGAGGAATAATATTAATAGATTTTCACAATTATGCATAAAGGAAAATAAATTCGAATTCAATTCTTTAATACTTCCACAAAATTATATATTTTTACAGGTAACGGAAATTAAATGTGGAAGTCCATGGAACGTATCAACTTTATGAAAGTTGATACTACAATATAACATCTATCAATTAGTATTAACAGGATGCAATATTCATTTCAGTTATTAAGCGTGTTGCAGAATTTATTTCATTCGACATAAATATAATAGCATTCCAGTAAGCATGAGGACATATTGAGTATATTTAACTAATCTAATAAAAATGCAAAACAAAAGTAATGAATATATTATAGAATAGGATAAAAGAATGAATAGCAAAATATTGTAGGGAGTATGTTAGTATAAGCGATTCTTTAGTTTATAAATATGAGAATAAGAAAACTATATTCATTCATTCAAGTAACATAATATTAATCTTATAATTTATCACAAAGATTGTAACATGCAATGTGGCTTGTTATTTTTTTAATGCGAAATATCTGGGTTATATAGTAAAAAACTATTATTTACTGGCTGAATAAGATTTTGAAATGCATTATTAAGGTTTACATTTAAATAATATTGAAAATAAACAGAGATTGAGTTGTGATAAAATGAATTGTACAAATTCACATCTATATGCACTAGCTTAATTATTTCCGTAATTTTAAAATTCTATAGAAGTATTTAAATGATTTTAGATTATTGGGATAGACTAAACAAGTAAATTATTATTCGTCATTTTCAATGTCGGATATTAAAAAAAAAAAAAATTAGCTTATGAACATATGAACATCCCTAATAAAGATTTTTCTTGACAGGCTATTCTTTCAAGACAATCAGTTGTCAGCCAATCAATCAACATAATGTGAATCCAGTCGTATATCTAGAAATTCTTAAAATATTTATGTATTCACAGGATTCGAACCTGCAACCTCCAGTGTCAAAACACACACTCTTACCGACGTGGTTTACAAAACTTTTCTGGCGCATATGATTTATGTTAAACTTCTTCAAAATGGTGAAGATTCTGGTTGGGACTAAGAAACAGTTTCACATTTAAAATTTATAATAATGATCTTTATAAATATAAATAATTGAGCAAAAATTGTTTAAAAAAAGCTATTAAATTTTTATCATATTTACTTATTTTTAGAATTGTCCCTACAAGGAATTGATATTTTTTTCCTTTAGAAAAATATTGCTAAATTTTTTATCTATTTGGCTAGATGCTAGAATATTGCCTGAAATTATTTTTATATTCCATTTGTTGTATCTTTCATATATTTTTTTAATGTTTTCTTTTCTTGTTTGTTTACTTCTCAATAATTATTTATTGTTATACTGCTAGAAAATCAGTTGAGATAATAAAAGGCAGAATCTGCCCACCTTAGTGAGGAGATAATAAACATGTATAAATTATGTCAATTCAATGTCAGCGCTTACTTCCTTAAGAATTACTCCCGGGAAAAACTAACAGCTGTTATTAGCGTAGTATGCATATCACTTCAATTACAGAGTGTCACAGTTAAAGTCAGTCTTAACTAAGTCAAACTGTGAACATCCTAGATGGCCATTAGGCACTCGGGAGCATCAAGTTATGATGAGCGTGACAGATGGCAGTAGATCATTCATTATAATCTAAGCAAACTGGAACATCCTCAAGAGGATACACGTACATACATTATTTCAGTTATGTAACACGGTGCACTTGTTATTTTGTGGATGTGAGCAATCGTTTGGCACAAACATCGATTAGCATATTGTTCTTTTGCAGACTGGGTCAGAGAAATAAAATCTACAGGGATTCATGGTCCAAAAGTTCATGGCCATAATCAATAGATTTTATTAGTTGACTTTGGAGAATGAATTGCTGCAGTTACTGGTGGATATTACGTCATTAATAGACAAATTGCCGGATGCCGCGGAAGAAAAATGTCATAGAAAGCTATCTCAGGGAATGAGGTTATTGCATGACAATGTACAAATGTAAAATAGAGTTCCTCTCAAGGCCTTCATCCAGTTATGTGATTTCCAAGAATCATGTGATCCACCTAATCATAAATTGGCCCTTGGCGTCAAATTTTTTATTTTCGTCGGCAAATTGTTGGTCCAAAAGAGCCAAATATGAGTATCCCAACGCTTTAGAATTTTTTGGAGAGCCATAAATTTATTTTTTAAATAACGATTTAATTTCAATCTACAATTATCTATTTATTAAGCGAAGAAGATTCACTGACATAACTGATTTGAATATATTTGTTATTGTTGAAATTATAAATGTTTATTTATCTTATAAATAATTTTTACACAATACAAATTATTCACAATTTATACGCATAATAAATAACATATGAATAATTACGCTCGCAACATTTTTATTATGCATATATTATAATAGGTATATATATCAATGACAAAAAAGAGCCACACATATATCACACTTCAAGAACCACATGTGGCTCCTGAGCCACGATTTGCCAACTCTTGATATAAAGTGATGAAGAAGTCATTTTCGTAGTTTTAGGAAAAACTGATTATTTTTTTAGTGACTCGATAAGTTGATTAGCCTTTACAACAGGTGTCGTCAAACTTTTTTGACAACTGACCGCATAATATTTTTGAAACCTCTAATCAGCTCACACAAAAATTTCCCCTAACTCAGATTGACCCTCAATAATATTGTATAAACCCCCTAGGGGTTCATTTAATACCAGATTTCATTTTCAAATTACATTTCATAAAAATAATAAATAAATTATGGTATAATTATTATTATTAGTTTTATTAATAGCTATTTCGGGTCTAATGTATCTAAATAATGAAATTTTAATATATATTATATAATTTAAATAAATACCCTATCTTTACTAAATTTTCTTTCAAGTACGATATCAATATTCATAAGCAAGTCTGTATATCAATGATGATCAATTGTTTTCATACATAACTTAAGCAGCATAGTTTTGAAATCAGATAGGATGTCCTCACTATTTTAAGGACATACAACCTCTTTGGTTTCAATCTATTATTCAATAACAAATTGAAGGATACTTTGAGTTACTATTGAAATTGTTTCATGATTTTTTTAAAATTCTAATGATGGTGAGTCACAACAAAAATTACAATTACTGTTAGTTGTCTTCATGATAAGATAATCTCAAATTATACATACATAGGAGTGTCGATAATACTAGTAACTGATAAGAATGATACATCAAACTTATGTAACTAGCACTTGAATGGCGCCATTAGTGAAACGACTGGTGCATTTGACAAGACACAAAATCAAATGCATGTAGAACTGATAAGGGTTTTTATCGAATTGATGTAATCAAAAACTAAAATAGAAACAGGGTATGTTATCATTTTTACAATGATGGCTTTTAACGTTAACAGTTAACAGCCATATATGTCAATATAAAACCGTATCGAGAATTAGTTAGATTATAAATATAGGAAAGTCCTACACTATGCTGATTTTGTTAAAATAAGAATTGCAGAATATGATGCACGTATGGAGTGTTATTATGTAATTCAGCACTAGTGTCCAAGCACTTGAAATGTCAATAAAGTTGTAGTTGTATGCACTGTATGTATGTATGGTTGATGAACACTTTTTTATTGAAGCTTCGGTACCTCATTAAGAGTACAATTGTTTAAATTTTAACTGTCACAAAATTACTCAAAATGCTTCTAAAATTTTTTAAATCTTCTTTCTAGCCTTTAAATATATAATTTATTATTTGAACAAATGAAGGGATAGTATTCGGGACACTATTTATTATGGAAGTATTATTAAATATTTAAACTAAAAA
>JAGVSQ010002047.1:0-11567 GCA_022683975.1 Rhyacophila evoluta | reverse complement strand
TAAAAATAAGCCTTCTCTTTAATGAAATAAGATATGATTGACAATAGAATTTCTTCTTTAAATTAATATGTTTATCTAAATTTATTATCATATTGAAGCTAAGAAATAAATGGGTCACTAGAACAACAATGTTTTGTTAATCACTATTTATAACAGTGTGAGCTATGCACCGAAACTAATATAAATGTGTTTTAAGCAAGAAGTTTTCATAAAAATTACATGTTTGATAACAAAGCAAAAACAAACACGGAATTAGAATGGGAACATAACAACAAAACCAAAATACTTAAGTGAAATTATAATAATAATTGATTAGTTTAAAAATTTCAAAATGATGCCTATATTTTAGAAAATCAATATAATAAATGAACAATGTCACTGATTTGAAGTTATATGTTTTATTTAGGTTGAGCAGTGAATTATAGAACATTAAGAAAAATGTGACATGATAATACATAACTGACTAATTATGTTCATTGAGTCTCTTTTTTGAAATATTTTTCATCATCTTAAAACAAAATCGAGAGGCGTTTAATGAAAATCTGGCACATATCTTCAGCGACTTCAATTTCACTATACATTGCCATTTTGATTAAATTTTTACTCCCATACTATCTTTTTAATTTCAAGTTTTATTGGTATACCAATATAAATCTTCCACTATTATAATCAACATGTTTTAGTATATTACGAAGTACTCTTGGTAGTACAAATTTTTATTTTAAAGATGTCTGATAAATATACTAAGACGAGAAAGGGATTCTTGTATAATATTCATTTAACTGTGAAGTTTTTGCAGCTCATTTTCAGATTGCGGTGCGATGATTTGTAACATATTCAAGTCTAAAAGGATACGCTATGCAGATGTTATTGGCCAGTTAAATATGTTTGTGTAACAAAATCATAGTTGACCCTGTTCTATTGTTGGACTCACCTACATTCACATTATGGGAAGTAACTAATTTGTGTTTGATTTTCACTGATGCCAACACAAATAGAGTATGATTATATGCACATATCAAATTTCAAACAATCATAATTATACTCCTATAAATGAAGGAAATCTAAGTTTTAATAATTGTTTCTCATGAGTACTGGGATAGCTGTGACCTGAAAGTAAATTACCTCTGCAGCTACAAGATGCTGTTATGGACTAAATAGCTGCTTGAAATTTACCTGTCTGATACAGAAATAAAATCTTATATAAAACTTTCTTAATGCTGGTACTGATCTTATGGACTTAAATCTAGACAGTAAAAGTTGCAAATTTTACTGTGCTCTTACAGTACTGTCCTGAAAAAAATCCTGTACCTGTGGGAACCACAATTTCCAGATCCAACATGAGTATGGTTGTAGTTGTAATAATTTGGCATTACTATAATACATAATAATGCTCTATGCATCACTATATTATGTATATAGACTCAAATAGTCAAATGAATCACAATCAAATAAACTTTACAAGAATCTAACATGCACCTCCACACTGTATAGATACAGATGTAATTATGAGACCACAAATAGTGATTTAAAAATTATAATGAATAGGGACTTCCCAAATGCTGGAAAGGACGCAAGTGATTATTCTCAAGACAGATAATACAAAAATCATTACTCTTGATTTATCTGTAAAAAGTGTTTTTTTATGAAGTTATCCTTGTATATTGTTTACAGTTTCTTGTGAAAATCTACCATATAGTAAATAAAGTAAACCAGACGGGAATTAGAAATAAATTTTCTGGAGAGTATTATTTTCATGTTTCAAATGACTGAATTGAAAAGTATATGATGAAAAATCTTCTTTTTATGCTTGAAAGTGAGCAATTATTTTTACCATCTTTTTTTTACTCTTGTAACTTTTCATAATAACAGTCAGTTACCTAGTATACAAGCTACTGCACAAAAATATGATGACGTGTATCTAAGAACTCTTTGGATTTCTGTAATAGGAAGTCATAATATTGATAAACTTTGACTAGTTAACATTTAATGAAATAATCGCGAATACAATCTTCAATTGACTATCAATCAGCCAACAACGATAATAAATTTGATAACTATGCATTGCATATATGTTGAATAGCTATTGAAGGTTAACCGCATTCTGATAAAATGATAACAAATTTAACTGATTAAAGGGCCATAATGAATGTCTCATTGCAAAAATAAAAAGAAATATTGTATTTGACTATTTCTCCTTATTATTCAATGGCTACGCGCTTTGTCACTGAAGGTAAATGATTCAAATCCTGTAACTGCATATGAATTAAAAATGGATGTCTAGATGCCTATTGAGTTGAGTGAATGACTGACAACGAATTCTCAGGAAGAACAAGTACTTTCAGTGTGGACATCTATTAAATTTAATAATGAATATCTATTAAATTCTCAATCTGTCATATTTGTTAAAAATTGAAGGTTATCTTAATAACTTTTATGTCAAAAGAGAAAGCATTTTGGAAAATCATCCCATGAATAACTTAATTATCAGCAATTACTAATACCTCCTTTCTCACAACTGAGCTATTATTTCCAAAATTTCAACTGATGTCATGACGTAAATATTTATGTTTTGTTGACTGATATATTGCAATCACAGCATTCAAGATGTGCGGTACAAAGTTTTGAAAAATGATATTGTGTGACTCAAATGAAGCGGTATTTATGTTAAAAGCATTGTAATACGTATAAAGTGCAATCTGATTGTAATAAAGTGAAAATAGTAGGGAAGTGTGTAATTAACTAGACCAACTTGACCCTTTAAGTGATACATTATCATTCAAATTGATGCAATTTTAACACATATTTTATGTGGGATTATATTAATTGATTTTGAAGTGAAATATAATGTAACATGTATTTCGAAAGTGTTATATAAAATAGAGTACAGAGAAAGTAATACTGAGTAAAGTCAGATGTATTGATAAAGATACTAGGGTTTGGTGTCAAATTGATCAGTAGTTTTGTTTGAATTATTGGCAGAAAAAGTGTAATGGACAGCAACAAAGCAAGGGCTTAAAATCAAAAAATGTAATCTATAATAATCATTTTTTTGTGGTACATTTTGTTTCCCTGGACTGCATGTAGGTTTTGGCTACGGTTCTGTATAACTGTAGCAGTAAGGGACAAAATTTCCAGATCTGACATCACCATGGAAGAAAGTATTGGATATAAAACTAATGAGCGATGGACATGTCATCTAGACAGTGTTTACATGATTCAAGTATCATAGAATCCCAGTATTTCTAACATACCATCTATAATGTTCAGCGACTAAAGAAAAGCTAAATAGAGACATTTGTGTTCTATCTAATATATTGATTTGACATTTAAAATATATTCGTGTACATTTCTGACTTTAAGCCCTCGAAGATGAACTGGTTACTCACATTCAAATAATAATTGCAGATTTATAAGAACAGAAATATATATTTTTCTTCATTCAATATACACACACAAATTTTTGGTTTCAATATCTTTTGAAAATATTTCTTTCAGCTAAATTATCAAATATACAGATAAATATTGAGGTCAATATTTATGTTTAACTATATCAGAGAATTATGATTACATTGGACTGGTGTATAGAGGTTCATTAACCGACTGAAATGTTTGACAGTAAGAAAGCAAAATCATATCCTTCTTAACTTATTAAAGCACGATATTTGCCAGTGAATGATCATTATAAGCATTAAAAAAAAATACTAATGAAATCGTAAAATAAATGAAGAAATGTGGTGAACTAATCTAAAAATTAAGTTAAGTATGAATAGTAATAAACTGACGAAGTTACTTTTGATTCCCACAGTTTGAAAATAAGTGTTATTGATATCTTATTGTCTCAAATGATTCATATGAATGTTTATAAATCTTGATAACTCACCGAAAATAAAAAATAAATGACAGTAATTTAAATTTGCATGGTGCAATTCATCATTAAAATATGTAAGACGTTATATTTTAAATCCAAAATCACCATTTAGAAATATATAAAACATTACATTGCACTACAGTCCAATCAGCGTAAAAAAATATTCACACATATGTTATACAAACTATAATAATTGGCTATTAAAAAGAAAAAAGGATAATTAGAACCAATCTGAAACCTATATGAATAGTTAGCTACCAGCCTGCATATAAAGATAATAAAGAAGTAAGATTTTCTTTTTTACAAACAAAAACTCTAGTCTTAGTTAATAAAGCAAACAAGGCAAGAATTGTTAGTACATAGTATTTGTATATGAATTGGCATATTGTTAGAAGTATTGTGTTGGATATAAAACATGATACACAGAAAAGTTGAATACAATTATTCACTTTGTAACATAAATTTTATATTATATGTACACTCGGCAGGAAAATTATTATTTGAATATCCTAATTAGAAATTTGATTAATCACTATCGACAACAAATTAAACAACAGTAAGTTTATCATTCATGCAACTTGCGACCTTCTTTTAGTTCGAATAAATCAACAATTCTGGATCACACACATTTTAAAAGTATTATGTAGGCAACAGTGCTGTTTGATCTAATTAAAGATACTAAATATTGATTATGTGAATTATATGAACTAATACATGATATTTCAATTAAGAATTTCGGGTAGAAAGCAATGTTTGTGTTAATCAAAAATGTTTGTAATCATTATAGAATATCAATATCAACATTTCCAAAAGATTGGAATCAATCAAACTATAAAGCATGTACAGTTTTTTTCAGCTAGAAGCAGATAACGTAAAATGATATGAATTTTATAATTGCATTTTAATGCTGAATTGAATGTTGAAACGTTTGTATATGTAAAATAATCAAAAGCTATTTAAAATTTGTGACCATCCTTGTCAAAGATTGTTTGCAACCTGCATTTAGCTTTTCAGCTGCGTTCTGTAAACAATATACAAGAATATATTGATAATATTCTTTATTTGTAGCAAAATTATAATAAAGAGTCTGAATAGTAAGTGAATATCCAAATTATGATTTATATTATGTTAGTAAGAATATTGGCGTTCGCTTTCCTTTATAATTTTATGACAGACAGAGAATGGTCTTTTCTCAAAAAGGATCGACATAACAGAAATTATTAAAAATAATACTTGCAAGCATTCTAGTGCACACTAACGAAGTTGAACAAAGATTGTAGAGACGGACGGATGGTAGAAGAAATAAAGTTTCGTTGAGACTTTTAACTTTCTTACATTTATTCATCTTCTTCATTCATGCGAAATGGCATCGTTTCTGCATATTAATCTACAAACATTCGGTAATAAACTAGTTTGTATTATAAATAATTCATTGTCGTCAATAAGACCCAATGTGGGTTTTGATCACCTCGACAAAACATCATTATTTCTATCCCTCTGTCGTAACCAACTTTCGTAGCTTCACACTATCATACTATTTCTTCATTATTATTATCTTCCATATGAATTCTTGAGTTGTGAAATTTCTCTAGTCCTTGATAATTTTTACTATCTCTTTTTCCATTTCCTAACCCACTGCAGTAATCATAAAAAAATACCCAAAATGAGCTGACAAGTTGAATGTGCCGACCATTTTTGTCACTAAACCATCGTAGACATTTTTATTTGCTGTTATTCACTTTTAAAATAGTGAAAAAAATGGTAGCCAATAAAAAATATCAGCTTGTTTTGGGGCATCCTATATATGCGTCAAAACACATGTCAAATTTTTACGTATCTGTTGGACAAGAATCCACGACCTCCGATCACACGCGAGTCATGCTTGCGCGTGCCTGCCAAATCGGCCAACGAGGTGACGGTTATATGATATAATAATTCTTATACTGTCTCAACATAGGCTTGTTTTTCTCTTCACAGTTACTGTGCACACTTCTCGATAACTATTTCACCGTGATATTAAAATATATATAGTAAAACTTTGGCTTACGAGTATAGTTCGTTCCGAAAACGTGCTTATCATCCAAAACACTTCAAATCAAAACTAATTTCTCCGTAATAAATAATAAAAACTGAGATTATTCGTTCTGCAACTCAAAAATATTTATGCAAAATACAAAAATTTCTTTTCATATTTTTTAAATATTTTTATTACATAATTGAAAATATAAATATAATTGAATCAAAGCTGGTGTAAAGGAGAGAGAAGAAAAGGAGGAGAATAATTGTGTAAGAAGACTTTCTTTGTCTCTAACTGAATTAATGCTAACTTTGCTGGTGTATTTTTTTTCCATAGGATCAAAAACCTCGTTGATTCACTCAACGAAAAAAATACGAGGGGTTCTATTGTTGGAGTTTTATATAACGTTTCACTGGCTGTCCTTACCTTGCAATTCTTGAAGGTTTTTGAATTCTCAGAATACGAGCGTGGGCTCGTTACTAGACATTGAATTCTCTTCTGCTGTAATGTAGATCTCTATTGGCATCTTTTTCCGGAAAAGCTCGTATTGCAAGAGCTTGCTCGTTTATCAAGTTATAATTTATCAAAACAATATTCATCTTGCAAAATACTTTCAAACTAAGTTACTCGAAATCGAAGGTTTCACTGTACTTAATGCAACTGTTTTACAACTCAATCGTTTATTATTAAACATATATATCTTATTAATAGAATAATATTTTTACCCAATACAAAATAAGTATTAAGGAACATGACAAACCTCCAACGTGCTTATTGATAAGTTAATTATAATATATTATATATAACCTTTTTCTGTAATCAATTTCAAAATATAACTATTTAAACTGATGAAAACGTCCAATTTTAATCTATGTTTTGACCAATGTGTAGTGGTCACGTTATGATTTTAAGTAGGGTTGAGGATCGCTGTTTCTATTTATGTTAGTGCAGGCTGATGAAAAACTATCCAGAAGGTGTTATGTGATCCCCAAGACTTGGCAGACACGACTAAAGAGAAAGAAGATATGTACATATTTTTAATCAGTTGTAGATTCAATTTATATTGAGGCTATCATAAAACTCTGTTCCGTCACTACAAATCTGTCACTAAATATCAATGTGGCTTTAATTTGACAAAGACATTCACCTTATATTGCACAGACAAATAATAACAGTTTTGTTATGCACCATTTACTTTCATGGCCATTGCAGAGAAGTACACTTACCTTCAACTTGGTGGTTGTTCTTTGAATCAATCAAAGGCCTTCAACTAGACCTTACCTTAGGGACTTTATTGCTCGATAAAATTAACATCAATAATCACTTCCGTGATAATGTTAAGTAACAAATAAATGTTGTAATGCTCTTAAATACATGTTGTCATTTGTAATTTAATTATAATTATCTTACAAAAATACAAATAAAAACAATCCCGAAAAAAACAGTAAATATTCTATCTATTTACCTTGTTTCATATTTTTCATTATTTTGTGTTTCGGAATTTACGGTGTGAATATATATTTATAATACAATAAATGACGTCGTACATTCACCTTATATTGATATGTGAAATATGATAATTATTATTATTGTATCGGGGAAGAGATCAGTAATAGAGTTTTTGTCACAACTCCTAATAATTGCTATCCCAAATGAGCATGATAGTAAAATAAATATACCGTCGACATGGAGCAAAAAGTCACTAAGAATTGACAGTTTTGAGATATGGATTTGTGATAGCATTTTTTAATAAATAAATGGAACAAATATCTTGTTATGCTAATATTCAATGGTTTTTAAGTTTTTCAACATAATAATGGTACAATCAGATGTGTAAATTGTAAATATATAAAAAAATATACGAAAAATATACTTAGTGATTATTTTAAATAACGGTTTCTTTGGGGCTAATTTATTAATGATCGACTTTATTTATAGACGTGCAATTCAAAAGAATGCACTTTGCCACTCATTTTTATGAAAAATGTCGGTGATTTTTAGCATCACCGCGACGAATATAAATGCGTGTCAATATTACTGTCGGCGCGAGAAGAGTGCGGATGTGTAGCAAAAGTTTACCTTGTTATCTATAGTAATCGATAGCACAATATGAGTTTTACTTTATCATTAGATATCTTGAATTTAATGATTTTTTTTTATTATTATTATCAATTTTAGTTACACATAATAAATAGTCCGTTTTATTATTAATAAAATAGAACAAAGGTAAGGTAAACAAACTGAGTAAAGACACAAATAAAAATAAATGGTTCATAAATATTCCTGCATTTTTCTGAGGTGATCATTCGACAAATGTATGATAAGCGTTGTCATTTTCCTTATATTTAAACAGGTTTTTGATTCCGTGTAAGATGTTTACTATAGACGAATTAAAATATCTATAATTGCCCCGATTCCTTGTAAAATACAGCCTTCAGAGAATATTGTATTTTTAATATAAAAAAACGAGGTTTAAAAAAGTACACACCCAATAAAATGATTATATTGTAGATACCATTGTAGTTTGAATACTTTTTTTTGAAATACGTGTCAACTTTCAACCTTATTCATAAACTCGTATGTCAAGTGAGTAAATTGGTTTCTTTGCAGTACAAAATGCATCATAACAAAAAAAATGTTTTGAAATAAACGCTTGAGATAAATAAAATAAATTATCATATCTCTATTTTTTTTATTTAGATAAGATGACAATTATCTTTGCTTCCTTTCTATTAAAAAAAAAAACAGAAATTTCACAATGTTAAACCATAATATCGTAATCAATAATAATTTTTTTCTAACGGTATTTAAACGCGCAATTATAAATACTTTTAAAATTAATCTTAAAGCAGTCGGAAACGGCTTTGAATACACGCCCCTTTGCAAAACAAGTCTGATATAAAAATAAAGACCAAAAAAGCTCTATGTAATTTCGAACTTTTTTTTTGAAAGTCTCAACACCACAAAAGATTCATGCATAATTCATTTTAAATAAAAACGTTCAAAAATGTGGTCTGCAATAACGTTTTTTCAATACCCATTATTATGCCGTGGACATTATAGAAACTGATTAGTATTTAGCTGATTGAATTTTAACGAATGCTTTATAAGGTTCTTAATGTATTCATACAGCTTTTGAAACAAAGTTTTTTTTATCTACAAAAAATTGACACTTGAAATCGTTGTCTGAAGTTTTTCTATGCACTTTTAAATAATAGAATCAGTTTGAGATTAAAGGTCTAGATTACGCAAACTCACTTTAAGGTCGTTTTTTTATATTCTGATTGAAAGTATACTTTAAATCTTCGTTCGCTTTTATATTAGGACTTCCACTAATTAAATCAGTGCAAAATGAATAGTAAATTAAATTATTGTAGTCAATAATGCTACACATGTTTTATACTATATCTCACAAACTAAATCATCAATGTTTTTTTGGAATCAAAAATCTATATCAATTCCAAAATAAACCATATAAATCATAGATTCTCAATATTTTTTATCTCACCGCCCCGCCCCATTCTTGTTTGTTTTAACTTTCATATTTTTTTTACTTCTTTTCAGAAATTATGGTTTCTCGTTTTACCTCGCGTAGTAGGAGCCAGTGCCCCCCCCCCAAATACTTACAGAATTACGAGCTTCTCGTTTTTTGTTTAGCTTGTTTGATGTGATTATCTTGTTTTTACAAGGAAGCAGCGCCCACCAATGTCCCCTCTAAACCACCTAAACGCTCCTGAAATGCTTCTGAACCCACTACCGCTCCCTTAAATATCCCCAGCGCCTACAGGGGGTGGTACTGCTGACTTTGCGAAACTACCATTAAGATTAATATGAAATTGTCCACTCCAGAAATAGAATACATTAATTCTCAACTTGATGACTTGTTTTTATAGATTTTTTCATCGGACATCCAGTCCTGCATGTTTGAATCTATAATAATACGTAGGTCTATACTAATGTTGAATTATTTATTATAATAACAACCGAGAGATAAGCGTGCGTGTTTTGGAAACGAAAGTTGCAAGTTTGAATCGTATAGCTGCTGAAATTTAAAACAAATTAAAATGCAGTACATATGAGTAGAACCTTGATAAAATGAACCTCAATATAGCGGATGAAAAATCCGTAAATAAGTGAAAATCCAAATATCGGAAAATGATTGGTAGAATTTGTTTGATTGTCAAGATGCAGACATAGATTTAGAAGAGTAAGAAGCAAATTTCCTGATTTTTATAGAATAATACAACAAAATTATGGAAACTAAGTAGCCGAAGAAAATGTTTTACAGTGGTTAAAAGTAAATGAAGGTAACCTCGGGTATCATCGCATTATGACTGAAAGTTAAAAAGCAAATGGAGATAAAGTTATATTTTTTTTTACTTATTTACATTATTGTAAGAAAGGCATACTTCTTAAGTGCATTTAATTCTTTTTTTGAAAGATCACTGGCCTTGTATTGTGGTGCTAATTTTCTTAATAAAAAAATCCATTCATAAAACCGATTTTTATATAACAGATATTTGGTTTTAACGGACACCCGCACATCCGCATTAGTCCGTTATGTGGAAGTGCTACTGTGCTACACTTACGAAGCAGATAAAAAAAGTAATGGTCACTGAATACAAACTGCAGAATATTCATTATCATTCAGTTAGACGGGGCTAGAATTTTTTTGAGAGAGATTACTGAAAAAATAATTTTCAATTTTCTTAATGTCATAAATTGGAGTTAATGTATCTGAAAATCATTCGGCACCGGAGGTTTAAATCTTGCAAGAAAATATTTTTAAAAACTTTTTTTCAGCCTCATTTCATTGAATGAGTAATTTACTAATGACTAGTCAGAAATAGTCTGTCAAGATACGTCACATAGTCCATATCCATAACCAGACATCTAGAGCAGACTTGCATAGAAAAAATATCAACATTACATATTATTAATTTCTTTATACTGTAAAATGTCAATCAAAAATCACTACAACTTGCGCCATTTTTATTTATGTATATTATTAATGAATCGATTATGTTTTTTAGTGTATTTAAATGTATTATTTCCTATTAATTTTGTGTGCATATATTTTTATCATATACGTACAATTACTGCGTACAATTAATGATTCTTTTCGATAAAAAAAACTGCAATTACTGCGCTATTATTTCGT
This sequence comes from Rhyacophila evoluta, assembly GCA_022683975.1. Lineage (NCBI taxonomy): Eukaryota > Metazoa > Arthropoda > Insecta > Trichoptera > Rhyacophilidae > Rhyacophila > Rhyacophila evoluta. Next base: position 518 of record JAGVSQ010002047.1, on the reverse strand, counting down.
CTAATAATGCAAGCTTGCCATAATTTGCATTTTGTTTTTATCCTAATACTAACTCTTTGATTAATTATTACAAGGACTATGCTTATATTCGATATGATGACAGTTTGTTTTGAATGCCATTTAAGTAGGTTATTCAAAAATGCAAGGTCGAATATTTATGAATGACGTATTGTTAATTATCATTCTTCTTCTTCTTGGTTTTTTGACCTGCAGGATTACAGCATCATGTTATAAATATAGCACACACGAGTTAAAAGTGAGAGGAAGATGGCGAAATTATTTATGTCATTTAGAAAGACCATAGAAATTGTTTTGAAGTAAGACCAAGAATTATGCAAAGCAAAAAACGACAGATTATCCAATATTAACACAACCTACGAGCTACTTTAGTCAAATTCGCAAAATGCGTTTAACGTTTGAAAAAATAAACATATTTACTAAAGCACTTAAATATTTCAATATTTTTTTGTTTATTGTACTAAAAATTTTATGCGGAACCAATTTATCAATATCTCAGT
>JAGVSQ010002046.1:0-18321 GCA_022683975.1 Rhyacophila evoluta | reverse complement strand
CAAATGAATAAAACAATTATAAAAATAATAACTGAAAAGCAAAAATGTACGAAATTTACGTAAATCCCATAACAATAATCACAATAATATTTTCTTCGTCTGTTTTCTCTCTAATATTGTTTTCAATTGTATGTCAGTTGACTTTTTGGCCACACCGTATGAATGTTTGAGGTTCATATGCCAAAATGTAAGCTATCAGTGATTCAAAAACTTTTAATTTTATAAATTAAATAAATAATTTGATGGTTAAATAACTAAGAACATTTTGCTTATAATTGTTTAATGAAAACCAATCAATAAACATATTATACTAATTATTTCATATTTATTTTACTATACACAACATCTATTCTGAATACGAAAGATATGGATGGTATAAATGCTTATCTTGATTAATTGGCTGTCAGCCAATCGTTCAATCCAATAAGCCGTTGCTTACTACTAGGATAATTAGCTATTGATTGATATTTGATTGGAAATGTCGACGAACATAAAACCACCAAGTGGCTTAAATCGAAAACAATCGAAAACTAAACAAATATTTGTTTTTAGCAATGCTAAATTAAATACTTGACGAATAGGTTTTTTCATACCTCTTAGATAAATATTTATGTATATATTGTATTTCATTATTATATGTAAGTTAATTTTATATCTGAGTAAAAATGCGATCTTTAAATTAATAATTCTTGATCATGAGAATAAAAATATGTTTCAATTTTCACATACTTAGTTTAGTAAAAGTAAAATATTTGTGGAATTATAAAATATTTTCATTATTTTATCTATGAATCACTAACGTATTATATTAATTGTTTTATTTTGATCGAAAATGTGATAACTGTGAATTAATTTTGATAATAATAAAAAAGTCAAATATGTTATATTGGTTGAAATGGAAGTTTGTAAATTATGAAAACACAAGGAAAGAAGTTTTCGAAGAAACGCTTTTTCACAAAAATATGAAATTTTTTACTTAATTCAAATAAAAGTTTACCAACCTGTTTTCAACCCTTTCATAAAAATAATCCTGCAAAGATAAGCGGGGGTTGTATTGTTTTGCGCGGAGGGCAGAATTAACAAACAATTAATTGTTTTCGAATAAATTCGCAGAGTTAGCGTTCAACAAAATGCGTATACAAAATGTATATCTGGCAGCTCGCCTAAGTGGGACTTGTAAAGGGAAAGATAAAACGTCATCACATCGTGAAATTAAAACAGGGGATGGAAACAATGGCGAAATAAAATTTTATAGGCATTTCCCTCGATACGCACTTTTACGGCATTTATTGAAATGATATACTCTCCTGCGGAGATTTTTTATTGATATTAAATTTTAATATTTATACGGTATCATAATGGACACAAGTACCAAATTAATTTAACAGATATTATTTCTGCGAATTATTGAACGATATTTTTTAAGCTTTCGAATATAAAATTATAAATCACTGAACTACTTCAAATTATAAAAAATATGAGAAATCGTCATTATTTAGATTTTTTTAATATAAAAATATGCATAATAAATAGCACGCATGTGTAGATAGTAGAACTTCTTTCTTGCTAGAATATGTACGATAATAAATTTCTCAAATTAACAAAAGACTTCCAAGCTGAAGACTGGGGACTCGAATTCGTTAATTGTTGGATTTAAATAAATATGTAAACTTGATCAACAATGGATGAAGCAAATGGATAGAAACCCATATATTATATTTCTGGATTGGAGATCTTCATACTGCAGCGATTTACATGTTTAATTTATGAAGCAGATATTGTGGACAATCGGATACATATAAATCGTCTAAAAAGTAGTATCTATGACTGCTTCTTAATAATGTTATGTTGCTTACCTTAAACTCAAACATTTGTATTTTACTTACAATTGAAAAAAAATATTTAAAATAAATACTATTATGGATGACCTAAAATCACATAATAAAGACTTTTGTACTATTTCAATGCATATTTTAGTATATACTTTAGTATATGTGTATCACTTCGTTGAGCTTTTATAAATAATAGTGTAAAATACACATTTTACAATAAAAGGTTTAATTTGAAAAAAAGGGTAGCAGTATGATCATACAATGCACTAAATGCACGAATAGAAAAAACTATTGCGTTTAAGCGCGAACCGGAAATGCTCGAGGACACAAGATGGCGCCCCACTCACGGAATGGTCGTTCTCTCAAGATGGCGTCTATGGCAGCCATATTGGAGTTACTGAGGGTCTCTTGAGAGAATCGTGAGACTCGCGACGGCTTTAGGGTAGACAGAGAGTGTTGGTTTAATTGTTACACGTGGAATTCCTTACAATGGAACTCAATGATAGTTAAGCAGAGAAATATTAATAAAAAAACATATATTTGGTGAACACTGAAGAAGATTGTTTTATATGCAGTCTAAAACAATATTATTTTTGATGTTTAAGTATTTTATAGTTGACAAATTACAATAAATAAAACACACATATTAAAGTAAATAACGTATACGTGCGCCATCTGGGCCATCAAACCTACTATTTACAATAATTGCAGGCGTTAATATTTTAATAATTGAAGTAATATATGTATGAATGATTAAAAAAAATCTGTATGAACAAAAGCTCATTAGGTTGAGCAATTGTCTGATAAACAATTCTTGTAAAAATAATCTGTCTTCACGTTGCGGAGATTCACATGATTCAATTTTTGTAGTGGATATCTTGAAACTTCAGTTTCAGAGCAAACATGGTATGAAAAAAAAATTTGAACGTTAAATAATTCTTAATCTTACCTAGTTCCGATCCGCAGACCCTCGGGATGATTTCGAGGATAGCAGAACAAGAAGCATCTTCAAAGCATAGCTGACGAGCGAGAAGACAGTTCAGGATCGCAATGGACGTTCTAACGTTGAGTCCTGAAATGATTAAAATATAACATATTTGTAGTTACTGTATTTTTTTATACAAGTATTGATTTTAATATTAAAAATAATGCTGAAATAAAATCACTGTTTCAGAAATTTATATTTGCTGTCCATTCATAAAAAAACAACGAGTTTTCAACGCCGGGAGCACCTTATGCATCTAATTTTTTTGGTTAGATTTTAACTATTGTATAATAAGTGTGTTAGTTAGTTTAGATGGTAACAGGAGATCTAATTAAGAAAAAAAATCTGCATGCAAATATTTTATAAAAAAACATGAAGGAACTAGCGAATATTGAAATAATTATGATCATATATATGTAAAGGTAAAAATACAAAATACGGGTGTCAACAATGTTGAATGGTAACGAAAATGCAACGTCTATGAACATAGCGTTCTAATTATCGATTTGAACCAACATTGGTACTAATTTAAATATATATGTACTTCTTTTAAAAAAAATATAGTGTAGAAGTTCAGTGTACTTCAAAATTTACTGTTTTCAAGTGTTTCGAACCAATGACTGGAGAATCGTTAAACAATCTATCGACTTAGCTACACTTCAACTCCAATTCCAACACCGAGTTTCACAGCTCAGAATGATGACGTAGAAAAGGTTTTTTGATATTATTTTACCCTATGATCCTAAGTATTCATATAAAATGATAATGGTAAACATTTAGAAGTGTTATTTTAGTAGAAAAATATTTAAAAAAATGAAGATTCTTTCTGTTATGTATTATGAAATAAAAATATTTTTCATAAAGCCATACACACGGCACTTAAAAGTGCTGTCGCATACTTGTAGTTATTTTATTTGAAAGTTCGATTTTTATCATCTCATGTACGGTAATTCCAATACGATTGGCGCTGGCGAATGAAAAAATAGTTTTTATTTCAATGCAGAGTGCGTGAGTAGAATTGTATTTTTTCATTTAGATGCCCTACCAATACAAATATTTCCTCTATTTGACTGCACTAGATTCTATAATATTATTTGACATTATAATATATAAATATGTATTTATTTTATCTAATTAAAACTATAATAATAACATGAATGATATATTTTACTGGTAAAACCAATTTTGTGGTTAGAAAATCTGGTGGAAAGACTACTAGAATTATTTAAATACTGCGTATTACATTCAGATTTTTCTACACCATCCATATAAAGTTACGATAAAGAGATAGAATAATAAATTTTATATATATAATAAATTTAGATGCCTAATTTATGTTTGACTATTGCAGGAAGCTATTTAATGGATGAGAAAGACAGATGCTATCATTCAATTAATTATTGACATAATATAATAACAGATTAAATCATCCAGAAATTCGGAAAGTAAAAAAAAAGTTGGGGACCACATAAACTTTTAAAGATTCAGCTAAATTTGGATATGTTGGAAATCAAAATTAAAGTAAGATTTTTAAGAATATATTTCAGTATCATACAAGAATAAGCCAAAATTAATAATTATATAAAGCATGTCTCGGAAACGTTTTGTTGTAAGAGAGCCAAATATACTAGTGGATACTAGTGCGAGCCGCACGAATGCAATGGCACTTAGATCATAATATGTAATCACAGCACGGGCTATATATGCCATTTATACAATTATATAAAAAAGTACGGGCCGTACCAAAACATTTCATAGGCCGCTAGTTGCTAACCACTGATGTACATTAAAAATGCTTTGATTAAAAAAGGAGATCAAAAATATGTTGGAATAAAAGATTTTTGAATGGCGATTTAACTTTCAATTTACAGTTAAAAATAATTTTACAAACAACGAGACTATCTTGATAATTTTATTTCGTGGTAAACGTATAAAATAAAAATTAACACAAATGAATATAGAATTGGACGCATAATAAGCTAAGCGATTGACCAAAATTTGAATAAATTATTACGATAAGTCGTTCACATTATGGATGTCATCTTCCGTAGGGGACGTAGCAAATATAATAATACTAAGTAATAAAAATGAAATTAGCAATGCATTTACAGAAACATAATCTATAGAAATTAAATTGTTTTCACATTGTATATATAAAAAAAGAAAAACATGTAAATATAAATATAAAATAATAAGGATAAATCGGCTCTCCAAAGGTCAATGCTTTGTGTTGGCATATATGGATACATCCACCGGAATGGCAATCAATATACGAACATTTTATTTCCAATCCCCCGATACTCGTTCGTGCAATCAATTCGACTAGGTACCTGTTCACGTTTGAAGTTAATTCAGATATCAGTCCGCAGGCTGTAAATAAACTAGTACATTTCTGGACACAATTGTCATTACTTTGTTACCTGCAAGCGATATTCTAAAATTACTATCAGGAGTGACAATTCCAATACGATAAAAATGTTGTATTTTTAAATTATCTACTGCATGTTTATTATAAGCATTCACCTCCATTACAAAACGTATTCTAATTATTAAAATTTTATTTTGTATTTTCCCAGTAGTCAAAAGATTGTCGTGCGAGCTTCATACATAGATATTACCGGTTCTATTTCCTTCGAAAGCTGCAAAAATGCAGCAATGGATGTCAACTAATGATCTAATAGGCTAAACATTAGTTGTCAATCGATTTTCGCGATACATAAGTCTTGGAGATTCATATACTCTAGCTCTCGAGTAGTCTCACTATTGAGATCCATATACTCTACTTTCAAAGCAAACTTGGTAAAATAAACACAGTTTTGTAAAATACTTGAATTTGTATTGCCATACCAATAATGAAAATTTCTCATGTAATTATGTGCTTAATATAAAATATAGTTAGATAAATAGTTTTTATTTTCGTAGTCGACTGGTTAGTTAAAAAAAATAAACCAAACACGCCAGGATGGGCCAAACAACTAGCTGACAACAAATTATCGTAAAAATAGTTTATTTATGCTTGAAATTTAAAGCGAACATGCTAAAAAATTGTTTCAAAAACTAACTTTGTATTACCTTGCAGATTATTAAAGATTTTATTGAATGTTCGTATTTTGAAATACATAAAAAAATTGATTGAATTGATAACTTTTTTCATCCTCGTCATGGGTTACTATTCGCCTAGTAATCTATGGCTTTGGTGTCTGAAGTTGTGGAGTCGAATTCCATAGCTTTGTAAAAAAATAATATACATCCCAACACAGAAGACTTGATGCACAAGAGCTTGAGTAAAATTTCCACTACATTTGCTAATAGAACAAAGCTAAAATTAATTATGAAGATAAAATTAAATTGATATGCATAAGTTCATTAAATAAATAACTATAAAAGTAAAGCGTTTTCCTATCCCTGCATAAAAAGAATATAAATTAACGTTTCGAATTGCTTAATAATTGAATAGGGTCACTTACAGTGCGTCAATTATTTTTGAATCGACCACCACCCCTTTACCCTTCACATTAAAAGTCATAAACGAAATCGAGAATTGTCACAAATGCTGTTATACCCACAAAGGAGGAGCTATGGACACTGTGGAATATCACAAAAAAGTAGTATGTTTTAACCCATTTAAGTATTTGAGATAATTATTCAAGAAGTTGTAATGTTTTTCAATATCTTATACAATATATACGAATACAAAGTTATGTTTCTATTATAAAAACATCATATTTATATACAGTATGGTGGCCAAGAAAAAAGCGCGGGTATATAGGTGTTGGAAGTTGAGGGTACTAATTCCAGAAACGCTACCCTTATAGATCAATATAAATCAATTTTGCAGTGGTCAAGTAAAAATAAATGATACATATTTAAATATTATGTCAGTTTTGGAACACACGGTAAGATACTGAGAAAACACACATGAAAAAAATATGACATTAATTATTAAAGCTATATAAAATTCGGAATACAAAGTAAATTTTGATAATTACCATTAAACAACAACTAACATATATATTTTATATTTGAGTTTATACTCATCTGCTGTTGAAATAATCATGGATAAATTTTCGTGTAGTGAAACACTGGCGTTTATTTATTCATGAATTCGCCAACAATGGACTTTTTTGAAGTCAATTTTCATCTGATCGTTGGAAATATAACCATGTTTGTTATTTTGTTGCTTTGTATACTATATATTATATTTGAATAAGCTACCTTATAAATATATTTATTGAATATCAATTCCATTCGAGAAAAAGACGTAATTCAAATTAAAATATTTTATAGAACACACACATTTGAACCATAATGATTTTATAAACAATATAAATAAATTAAATTAAAATTTAAACATTACGGAATAATTTTTATCCCATAGTATATGTATTTTAATTATAATAGTACACCCAATCATAATTATACGTTGGTTTATCTATATCTCTTCTATAATTTTATTTAAACTAATAAATCTGTCAAGACGAGTCTTTTTATGAAAATCATTAAAACCTATTTCTGTATTCTACATTTTTACACCATAATAATTTATTTTAGAAGTGAATATGTAAAATATATACTTCAAAAAAAAATTACAAAGGCAATATAGCAAAAAAAATAATATAGCTACTTGTACACTAAGTTTTCTTACGCCGATTACATAAAAAATAAAATAAATGATTACTTACAACTCAATGTGATCATATAACAATCATTTGAAATTAAGTTCTTCAGCCGATTGTATCAAAGTTGTCTGACAGAATTAAAACACGATTCATTATCGTAGGAGTGAAAAGCGAATGAAAAATGTATTTATTTTGACACTAATATATTTAGGATCATCAAAGAAGGAAATTCACCAACATTAAACATTAAAGTTTGTCTTTTTGTTGTAAACTGGGATCCCAAGCCGATTCCTAAAATACCCTAAATGCCAAACTAAAGTATGCAGGTCAAAAACTTATATTGTGCGAAAGTTGGACTTTTGTATGTATAAAAGCAGGTATAAACAGAGGAAATAATATGCCCTAAGGGCCCAAGGATTTGTATGTCTCTATTATTAACGCTGCTATGTATGATAATAGTTCGAAATAAATTATTTTATAACTATAGAACAAATTGATTGTTGTTATTATACGCATTTAAAATGTCATCGTTAAATAATGGGTCAAATGAAAGATTTGGTGTTATTTAATGGATAGATAAATCATGTACACAAAGAAATGAGAAAAATAAGTATGTTATAATAAATAATAAATCGATAATTTATAGACTAAAAAATTATTTTAATATATTTTGAACTAAACCTTATGAATATTTAGAAAAATACAATAGATAGTAAAGACCAGTGGAACGCATAAAAATATTTTGAAAGTATTTGGATTACTTTTTATACATATAACATCTTATTTTTATTTGTCATTTTTGTTTAAAGAGTGGAGAATATAGATACAGTGTAAAGATTTCTATTGTCAAAGTGGAGTACATGGATCTGCATTTTTGCATTTTAAAAAGTCAGCAGATGTAGGAATTAAATTCGCAATCTGGAGAATGCTGGAAAATTTTAATAATTGCTTCGAAAAAACAATTAAATTTGCATCTGTTTAAGAACTTATGAGCAAGATTAAAAGATTGAAAAATACGATTAAGCTACTATAATTATTACCATACGATTTTTTTTTGTTTTTTTTAAACGATTTTCGGATGAAATGGGTTTTTTTAAACTTTACGAAAATATATGTTCATCGAGTTTATAATCAACTAAAACAAAAGTAAGCTTCGAACAAATTCAGGAGTATTGTTAATCCGCTCCTGGATTAAAACTAACATTTCCAGGCATTGGATATGCCAAAAACTCGCGCTCGGGCCTTCGCAAAGCCCTAAATATATTTAAATATCCCCATATGAATATATCGGGCCTATTAGGGTGCGATGTTTTTCGACGGTCGGCGGCTATCACATGGGATTAATAACTCTCCGTTTGTTTTTCTATTCTCTACGCGTTTTACTGCCGTATGTTATACCATTATCATCATATAATTTATAAATCATACAACTTTATTATGATTTCGTGTAGTTATGCAAAACGATCATTCTCATTATACTGATGTACAATAGCATACGTTTGTTTCTGTACATACTAATTAAAAATAACTACCAGTATTCTAAATATCTTGTTTTCTTTTCCATTACCCGCCAAATATCCTAACAAGATATGTGGCTTATACCGTGGCATTAGATATTTGAAGTTCTTTTCAAAGTGGTAGATATATACTATGCCCTTGGTAGAGCTTACATAATTTATTTATAAACATTAAGTTTTACTGAGAAAATGTCTTCTTGCTTGTTATAAACACACGTCAACACCGCAACTTTTTTAAAGACTAAAGATTTATCCTTTGTAGGAAGATGTCACAATGGCAGAGCGATTCGAGAAGTGGTTGAGCCAACTTGACAGGCTTAACTGACGTATAAGAATATTCCCATGGGATGTGATTATTGATACTGGACTAAGAATCCTGGAATTAGCTACATAATCAAGTGGGCGATTCTATACGACTAGCCTGTAGGAGTCTGGGAAGTCTATAATGACCGAAGTTATTTTGGTTATCTCCCTGCTCCACTTGAGTATTATACGAAAAATGTGTACACATTTTGTTGATGTGATACAAGATGTTGAACTGTATTATAATATGTATACTATTTAATGTGGTCAGTCCTATCTTAACCCCAATGTTTTATTGCAAATATTACAAAGCTGTGATACCTAAAAGTAAGATAAAAATACTTTATCCAATTGGAGTCTCCTAAGAGCTTACACATTTTTTATACCATATTCCCTCCTAAAGTAAAGCATATAGATCTCCTCAATGTGAAAATGTTTTGACAGATTATTTTTCACGAGAATTGTTTGTCAAATAATTGCTCAACCCAATGGGCATCCAATCCTACATTTTTTAGATTGTAAAAATTTACAGATGGATAATAAAACGCGCATTCCCCAGATTGCTAGGTGTGCTACTAACTGCGCTACCAAGGAAACGTTGGGAACGGAAAAACCCAAATTTTAAGTTCACGTACTCGGGAATGTTGAAGTAAAGAAATTCGCCTCTGTATACAGGTTGGATGGCCCAAAAAATACCACAACTTAGGTTAAGGCCATGGTTCTTGAGTAATTTTTCTCCCCGTTTTAGACATATTTTTGGACCATTCGACAGGATATTCTTCATGCTTAATATAATAAACCTTATCTCATTCATCCAAAAATAGTATCTTTGAAAATTTTTGAACAAAGAATGAAAACATCTGAGAAATTGATGACGATTACATTTATGATTAAAAATAACCTTTGACATTATTGTTTTTGATGTTAAAAATTTAAATTCCGCATCACACTGATTTCACATATAATATTACTATTTTCTCTTTTACATGTTGTTTTAATTCATTTAATATCTGTTCACTTTGTATTCAAAAATCGAAAAACTACGTGTTTTAAAATATGTATTATTTTTTCCTAAATGGTTTTCAAGCAACGTTCAAATCGTTTTAAGCTTATTTTATTTATTTAGCAATAATTATATTTCCACCGTTAAAGCAATAAATAACCTGTCTACAATGACATAATTATATAGAAGTTAATTGAAACACAAAAATATAATTTGAAAAACGAAAGTATCTAACGTAATGATAGATTAATATATATATTTGTGTGGTATAATAAAATTTTACCTTTAATGACAAAATCGTTTTGACATTTTCAGTTGTATAATATTTTCATTAATTTATTATGATTGTGATACTCAGTCATGAATGAATGCTGTAATGTCTGGCTGATATTTTTCTCCAACGATACACTTAAATTTAATGGGCGACAAATTTACAAGACAATGTGAAATTCAATATGATGAAAATAGTGAATTATTTGTTTTTTTCCCATGTATTCGTCGTACATTGTCAAAGCGATTTAGTCGTCAAAGTGGCATTAGTTCGGACAATAAAGTTAATGTCGAAATCCAAACGAGCAAAAAACATTTTGTGTAGTCTAGTCGAAACCAAGTGCGCAAATACAGTGAGCGTACAAACATTTGTACCGAAAAAATATATTTTTCAGAGGCTCGATTGGCGACATCAGCTGAAATATAGAGTTGGATTGTAGGGTGACCAGTTAGATTTCTATAATATTTAATACTTGTCTTATAAAGTTTATATCAAGTTTTATAGAATCAAAAATTCAATCTTAGTAATATTGGTAAAATTATCATTGAAAACGTACAAATAAAATAAACATAAATTAATATCCAACGATTCGGAAAAAAATAGTTTTTCACATCAAATCTAATCTGTCATGGCGTCACAGCAAAAAATACAGTGGCATTTTAATAACGATTAAAAGATTAAGTATTGTATTGACAGTATCAATGTTTTTTCACTTAGTCAATTTGATAGTATTGAAACAAAGAAAGCTATTATTTATGTTTCTCCATTTTCAAATCATAGAAATTACTAAGCATAAATAATTTCAGGTACATTAGGTAAATGTTGCATTCATGATATTCATATAATTTTACATATTTTATCTAGATACAGTCTACCATTGATAATCGTTGCTGCTGGTGGAGAAGAGGGGACCAGATAATTGAAAAACACGGATAATTCGAATTATAAATGAAATATAAATAATTTATCACTACTGAAGAATTAAATTGTTTTTCGTCTAATTGTGGCTTGTTGTGGTCAGGCCAATATAAACTACTCTGCTTTTTTAATATTTATATCCAGAAATCCTGTTGTTAGGTCTCACGAAATCTAATAATTTTACTTAATTTCAAGATTTCTTATTAGCTGCCATTGTTACATCTATTTACATACTTAAAAGTAAGTAATTAACACTTACCACGGATAATCCTCAAACTGGATAATCGAGATACTGTATTTTCAGTTTATCGCAATATTTTCAACTGAATATTTGATATTATATCTTAAATGATTAATCCAATGCGGTTTCGTAAAAGGCATTTGTTATTCACTCAATCTAATGGCTTTTGAAGGAGAAATAGTAAACACATTGTATTATATGAATTTACATACAAAACTTTTGTGTTAATATTATGTTTTGTTTGTGTAAGAGTAGGTATAATGTAAATAAAATACACATAATATAACATATTGAAATATTAAACCTACGATAAATTGAAAAACAAAAATAATGAATCAAATAATATGCCCAATTTCGTAACCCAAGATTTTCTATTTCCTCATTTTATTAGTATTTTTGAGAACTTACAAAGATATCGAATATACTTTAGATTGAATCGTGTTTTTTACCAAACTATCAAAGTGTAAAAAATAATAATATTAGCAGCATATGGCTACATTTTGATGTACGGTAGAAAATATATTGTTATAATTTATAATATTAATTGAGTGATTCGGTAAAAAATAATTAAACACTATGTACAAATATTTGTTAAATAATGTTGCATAAAACGAATGCTACTTTTTCTAAATCTATAAGTTAAATCATTGGCATATTTTTAACTAACATTTAAAATATATTATTGACGCATTTACCGTATAATGAAAAAGTATTGATTATACGGTATTATAAGTTTTTTACATATCATAACTATGTTCTCATGTAACAAATATACGGTTATATGTACTAAAATTTATACTGTCTATGTTTATATATTTCTGTATTTTATGTGAGTTGAACGGTTACTCGACAAACTATAAAAAATCTAGTGTGTACGTAAAACTCTCATGTGACCTACGTTTATTTGATAAAATCTTTAAAGGACTAGACAAGTCGCTTCATTTCTCAATTCGTTCTACAATTTTACCCACTATATCTATATTTACATTGCCTGTTGACTGTAAATGTATTTCTTATACATTAAATTGTGCTTGATTTATGAATATAGCAAAAAATATAATCAAAGTAACGTAAAGTTAATATAGTTATGAGGTGAAATTATGCAATGTGTTGGGACGTACTAGTTATTTTTAATAAGTAAAAAAAATACCACTGTTAATTATAATTGAAATTGCTGATTGCAAAAAGACTATTGTTTTTACTGACAATTTATTATTTTACAATCGAAATTACATTGATCTTGCTATGGATAATAGCATGTCTAGTTTTCGTTATTTTTTTACCTCTTAGCATTCGGAGGCTTTTATTTCTACAAAATTTAATTAATTCTATGATTCAGCTACAATTCCTTTGTTTTTATTTTCAAGCAATACTAAAAGAAGCTGTTTTTTTATTTTTCCAATTATGCCCATCCATTTCCACTTAAGAATTACAATGTAATTTGTTACATCTCGCAATCATAAATTTTTATTTTGTTGTTTTTAAATCATTAGTGTGTATTTTTTCATTATTAAAAAAGTTCTCTTAAATATCATTTTAAGGAAATCAAAAATTCTCAAATCAACGAAAATTTCCATCCAGTGGCTGAGTGATTATTGTGAATTCTTGTCAGATATAGTAGGTTCAAATGTCACAGCTGTAGTATTAAAAAAACCTAAAGGTATAGAAATAAATACCAAATGAATTTATATAAATATTCGTGTGTGTATGTGTGTGTGTTTTTTTTGTAAAACTAAGTTTTTAGCATAAACTCCAATTATTGGGTCTTCGTTTTCACAAGTTTGTGATTCACGGACAACGTAAAAATATCAAAAAGAGATCACCGTGAAATATCCTAAATTTGGTAAAATATTGGATAGCATTTGATCAAATCTAAAATAATTAGAAAAAAATATGCGGATAAAATAGAGAAGTCTTTGAGTGCTTTTGCATTCAAAGCTTACGGTCGCAATAAAAAAGCTTTTCGAAAAAGTTGAAAGTGGGCACTGGTGTTACTCGCGAGAATTTACGACTTTCAAATAGTGGGATCTTTATTACGTAGTGCTATGCCATTATGAATGGTAATGTACGAATGAATTTGAATTATTTCCACTAGAATGTAAATACTTAAAGATATTACAAAGATACATTGTAAACTTTACACTGAATATTACAGTCAACTTTGATTTTAAATGGTCGTAATAAGCTTTATCAAGTTAAGTATTTTCAAACTTATTAAACGGCAATGAAGTTTTTTCAAACAAAGTAGCAATAAAGTTTACGAAAAAGACGCATTAAATAACCATGACTTAAGTACGTAATTTAAAAGCCTTTGCTTCTTAATAACAGTAGTTTACTATTTTCAGTGTCTGGTGATATTTATTTAAATGTCTACTTTTTTCTAAGAGATATTTTTTTGTAAGTAAAATAAATCTTTTTTGTCTACAGCTAAGTCGTAATTAAATATTTTAATTATCTCTTTCGCTGAAAAAATATTAATCACTTTTTTAATTAAGATGAAACTTAATTGATAACATTTTCTGTGGTGCTAATATTAAAAAATATGTAATATGTACAATATATTGTTTGTATGAAAGGGAATTGTCGTAAAAAAGTGAACTTTTCTGTTATCAAAAGCCGTACATGATAATGAGATTATAAAAAATAGGAATCAGGCATACGTTAATTAATGCAACCTTCATTTCACATCGCTTTATAGAATATCGCACAGTAGTGATAACATAAAATAACTATGGTAAGTGATAACAATAAAATGAATTTTATAAACAATATTGTCTTTAGAAGTAAGCCGTTTTCTACATAGCACGGTAAACATAATTTCGACAAGAAAAATAAGTGAAAACGTTAGCAGTGTTTTTCGTAGCGTCGTAGTTATCTAAATGTCTTGATCTAAATAGCGCAGAGGTCACCTCTGATGTTTGATGTATGATAAAAAGCGGCTGCAATTTAAAATATCAAACCAAATTCAATTTAAATTGATACTGCGATAAAGGCTTTTCTGATTTAATCAGTCTCACATACACTTCGTATATACAGGCCGTTTGACATTTTTTAAACCTTTGTTTCAACCATATATCTTACAAAAGCTCGTTTATTATTATAAAGTCTGTAAAAAATAAGTCGTTCAGTTTGATTAGTAGTTACTGAAAATTGAATACTGATGTTGGCTGTAGCATCTTAATTTCTACATGTGATATTATTTCTAACAGGTGTTAACGATTTCTATCACTTACACCAAAGTATTTAGTATTTTAAGCCACGTCTGTTACGAATATATGAATAATTTGTATCTTTACAATGTGAAGAATTATCTTCTTAGATTATTTTTATGAGAATCAATAAATTGCCCAACATGATAGTGTAAAGCTTTGCGTTCGGAAAATGTGAGCATGATTCCCACATCTGCCGGATTTAAAAAAATCCGAAAATATATGATCGGATGCCAATTGGGTCTTAAAAAATAATTCTCGTGAAAAAAATATTTTTTCGCTACACGTTTTTACATTTCAGAGATCCATATACTCCAGTTTTGGAGGTGACATCTTCCCACTGTGTAGATCCATATGATCCACTTTTTAAACGAAGGTGATAAAAAAATATCAAAAAGGATCTAGTGCAAAATATTTGAATTTCTATAAATACTGGCGCAATTACAGATTTTAACCCGCGATCTCCAGAATCAAAGCGCGCTTACATACGATCGACCAGTGAGTCAACTTATTTACTTACCACAAATGTAATTATTACTTTGTTTACTAGTTTGAAGTCAAGTAATTTATTTGTTTCCATCTGTTATAAAATACTTATGTTGAAAGTTTTTTAAAACAGTTATTCCTAACAGACAAAGCTGATTTTTCAATATGTTTTGGATTGTGATTGAAGATGTCAACAAATAGATGTAGTTTTTATGCAGTTGTTGTGGTGAGTATTTTCTAGTCAATGTTAGCTTTAGGTTTGTGTTATGTACATTATTGAAAAAATCTTATGTCAACGTATGCTAATATTATCGAGGTATCACTAGGCATTCTGCCGTCAATATAACACATGGCGTGTTTACATATAAACGCATTGTTAGCGGAATCACACATCAAGTATTCGCCTTGCTTGTGCTTTGTTCTTCAAGATTAAGATCCTTCGTTCCGATACTGGCTAGTAATTTCTTTTTACGACTTGTAGAATAGTGTTTGTAGAAAAGTGTAGTAAATTGGAGGAAAGTGAATGTGCATGTGGAGACAAACGAGACTACGGCTAGACGTTAAAGGTTAATAACCCTTTATTTAACAGACGACAGTGAGAGCGAATTTAATAAATGTACACTATCTATGTTTTTTATCAAATTATATTTATACAGCATGGACATCAAATGTAAGCCCAACTGAATACAATCAAATAATTAATATAATAATATTATAAGAGGTAGTTGAGCGCACAAATCATCTATTCATTTTGGAACCAACACGCTTTAGTTTACAAGTATATACATACGTAGATAATTTGTAATTCAAGAAAATTATATATATATGCAATACAATTCGTATTGGTATTTTATATTATAAATATTAATTTTCGCAACGACGGCTCCTTTTTAAGCTGCACCATAAAAGTTACATATTTAAATACATAATATGTATGGTATTTATTTAATTTATTATAGTGAATGTACAATATTGTTTATTTCGTATAAATATTGATTTTTCGCTCGAGATTTTTTAGTGATTTTTGATTTACGAAATGAGTGGCCCGTAGTAAATATAAAACTATTTGTATAATATATAATATATCCAATTCTCTTTAACACGAGAGATACGTTCCAAATGACACTCCACAAAGATACGATGCTCGTATATTAAAATTTTAGATAGGTTTCTTGAAAGTATGCTTATTTTTTACTTAGAAGTAGTTAATTGTCACATTATATGTGTACTATTTTCACGATGTATTTAACATATATGTCAAATACTGTAATAACCTATAATATTAATGTATTAAATCATGTCACAGCATTTTATATGAGTTGATTTTTATCCTATTTGATTACGTTGAAATGTATTGTACGATAATAAATTTAACTTTGATCGGTCTCTATGGTGATTGTATTAGTATTTAAATATATGCACGTGCGTTAATTTAATGGCTACCCATGTTTAGTGTTACGTCACTGGTCAAGCAAAAATGGAAATATTTTATGACACCCCCTGAAAGGTGGTAGCCACCTCATATTATGACAAGTATATTTATATCACACACCAAGTAATTCAAGATATATGAGTGATATTAGAATATATGATAATATGTATGATCGAATGAATAGCCCTAACGCAATACATGTCATTGAGTATTGTGTATCGTGGATTGTAGATCTACTCATATTGCTGTTGTGATGCACAAAACAACTTCAATATTAAAAACTTCTGAATCCATACCGTAATCAAGTATGAAAAATATAACATGATACATTGCTGGATGACAAAAATAGTTAAAGTAGTCATTAAAGAACATGATCTTATATAATACATATAGATTTTATTGGTTATGAGTTTCTTCTTGTAATAACAATCTTTTTAAAATTCAAGCTGCTTGAACTTAAAATCAGTTCGTTGACAGTGGGATCTTATTATCAGTTTTTGGTAACACTGATTGCGGGACCTCATATGCGTAATGAGTTGAATCATTAACTGACGACCAATTCTCGTAAAACTTATAAAAAAATAAATCTCTAAAATAATTATTGCGGCAAGGATGTGGATATTTACAGCGTAGACTTACACGTGATCAATATTTTATAGGTAAATTTTGAAAACGTGAAAAGAAGGAACGGATCAGTTTATATGAATCAGTTAACATCAAGCATATTCCGTCTATTGGAAATATGATATATTTTTCGCATTGAAATTGTGTTATTTAAATTAGTGAATAGTGATATTAATCTATAGTTGTGCAATAGTATAAAGATTTGCACGCAATATGCATATTTGAAAGATTAAACGGATATTTTAAAGCATTATATTCAGCATTAATAGTAGTCTACGTTTTGTTAATCGGCTTAGTATATAAATCCAATATGTTTAAGAAAAAAGTACTGTATTGTAATAAATTACTAATTAGAGATTCTGTCGTACTTCAGCTTTCGTACACAAAGCTACGGGTCCAATTCAAAGGCAGCCGCACGCCTTTGATAGGCCTTCTATCAGGGGTTCGTAATCTTGTGCATTATTGATTTGAAAGGGTCAGATTAATTAATTAATTAACTTGAGTATTTACTTGTTGGAATTCCACTATAATAGTAAACAAGTCAATTGTATTATATACCGATATAGAGTGTACATATCTATAATACCTAAAACCTATCTATCACGAGGAAATGTACAAAACAAATACACTTTCATTAAATATTTATACGGCAAAAAGGTATACCACTATTTTTATTGAAAAAGTAAGGAATGAAAAACTTTGCTGTGTAGCTTAACAATTTTTTCATACTAGAATTTGTAATTATCCATTAATTTGTTTAATCGGTCGGTATATATTTTGAACACGAAGAAAAGTACCGATAAGTAAAAAATCTATTTTTTTTACTATTTAACCACTTCATCGCCACATGTTTTTAGAAACAGCGCGCCGGTACGCCACGT
>JAGVSQ010002045.1:0-26270 GCA_022683975.1 Rhyacophila evoluta | reverse complement strand
GTAAGCTATCTGATAGTCCTGCTATAAATATATCAATGCTGAAGGCGTTTCGGGGTGAAAGCAATTAAGAAAAACCCCCCTTCCGGCTAAGAAGTTATTCTTCCATTTATATTCCAACGTCTATCTATTGATAAGTTCGCATTCATTTTTAGAATTTTTACATAATTTTGTTTTGAAAATACGAGTACTGTCAGAAGATTCCGAGAATATTATTTCGAATTCAATTTTGATTTTTTTTTTCAATTTTATGTATTGTAGAAACATTTTTATAAATCGAAATTGTTCCATTTAAAAAAAAATATATTTGTAGCTATTGTTTTTATATTGTTATGGAATTATTCGATTCTGATTTTTCTTCGATTGGATGGATATTTGAGAATTTACATTAATTTACGGTATATCAAATATAATATAACAGATTAAGTCCGACAGCAGGTTGTCTAAATTCATTAGAAGACAGATTGATTAATGATTGTCAGGCGTGCAACCCTATTATTATATTATTAATTACGATAGAAACGCTAATGGAGGAGTCCCAAAATCAGCAGAGATTTTAAATTTGTGGATATTTTTTGTGGTCATTAATTAATTAGTAAAGGTCGAGTCTTAATTATGAATAAGTATAATATCGAACAAAGCGCAGAAATTTTGCGGAGAAAAAGTGGCGGCAAATTTAAAATGTCACCTCATTTTGAGTTCATATTTAACGAACAAGAAGTACTTTCAAAATTCTTTTTAAAGTGATTTAATTTTCATTAATATATTATTGTTTACAACAACAATGCACTGTCAGAAATTTCAAGAGTATTTATTTATTATCAATACAGGTCTCATCTGTTATTTATACATTTTTTTATAATTAACATGATATTTTTAAAATTATGATCATTTAATGTACATATATAAAAAAAACTTAAAAATAATTATATGATTACACTATCAACATGTTGAGAGCAACAAAGGTAGATCCGCTTCTCGTGAAAATAAAACGTATTGGTCAGCTTTTCGATTCGCAATGGGAATCATAATGTTCATATCCATAGATCTTCGGAAGCAAATATCAAAATTGTGAACGTTTAGAATAAAGACGTTATTTTTAAAAATAGGGCAGTAGGTAGACTAGACCGGCGTAAACATGAAATATTTACAAAATAAACTTTTTAATGCGAGATAGTGTAAAACAAAACCAGTAATTTCCAATTCGAGTCCGATTAGAGCCCTGTTGAAATGTTGTTTCCAAAAAAGAAAATATTTCATTTAATCGGAAAATATTAATCCAATTCAATGAATTCTCTACCCATAAATTGAAGTGATAGCATTGTTAAAGGTAGTGTCATATAGATTCTAGAAATGATTATGCAATTTAAATTTTGCAGGGAGCTTGATGTCTGCGATGTCTCGAATTTTGTTTACTGATAAGGTTTCATATATACGATTTTTTTACATGCCGCGACACAACATATTATAATAAACAATCACGCATACCAGATCGCAACTCTTATCCTTTCCATGTTAAGAAATATCGCAAAATAAAATACCTTTGTCGTCTAATTACAATACTAAGAAGCATCCTTCAAGGTAACTTCCAGGTGCGTTAGTTACTGGGTACGTGTATAGTGCACTGTTTAATATTTTGATAGGCTTAGGGGGGCTACACACGCTTAGGTTTGGATGCACAATCATTTATGTGTGACTATTATTTTTTCCTTGAAAACGGATCATCTACTAATTTTATCTAAACCTTCCTAATTGATATAAACTATAAGACCGGCGACCTACCCACATAACATAAAGTAACAAATAAACAATTCATTGATATGCGATGCTTCAATTTATTATTATTATTTCTTAATATTAACATGCTCAATTTGGCCAACAAAATGCAAGATTTTTTTAAGTTAATAGTTTATATTAAAAAACCAACTTAAAATAATGAACATACATTTTCATCACTTAAAAAATGTTGGTAATAAAATATCAAAAGATATGAAAATAATAGTAAACTTATTTGAGCCATAATTAGTAATTTTAACAACAAGTCTGAACTGAGTTCAAAGTATTTTTTTTTATTTCATCACTCTCCTTGCGAGGTTCGTAAAACGGAAACAATGAAATAATAGTGTTATAATATCGTAAATTATTTAACAAATAATGGTCACTGGATTTTTATGATCGTTTTGCGCAAGTTTGCATTAGCGTGTGTAGCTCCATTTACTGTATGGGATGAGTGATTGTGACAAAATGTTTGTATTCACTGCTATGCAGGGCCGCGCCGTGCTAGTGTGTGAAATGTAGATTGCAAATCGCACATGAGTGCCTTTTTATAAAAAACAATTTCTTATGGCGCCCTAGTACTAAAAATATTTTCAATAGTGATACTCACGTACCCATATGTAAAGCTATAAAAAAGCTTTATAAATTAAATATATTCGACAGTATTTACTCTACGCGAATAATGTTTTAAAAATAAACAAAACTATGAAAATGTAAGATATGTATATAAAATATTTTGTTATGTGCACGTTAGAAATAAGTGAAAATATGTAAACATATGATTCAATAAATCTTTTGCATGAAGTGGCCTCCTACTGTTACTGTTCGTGAGTTATTATTATAGTCTTTTTTCTCTCGTTTCGTTTTAGTCTAACATGGGTTTCTAAATATTCTAGCAATCAAAAATGCGTATATAAAAAAATGAGCCGATTTAATTAACATTATATTCGGTTAATTTGTTTACTGACTCCCAATTCGATCAATAGACTTTACACTCAAATATTATGCTGTTGTAACATTATTTATTTTACAGAATATTTCCATGAAGATAATCAATTCTCGGACCCGATGAAAATAATATATTTACATGAGTCTTCTGCCGTGGCTTCGAACTCGTATTTGATAACCTTTTACTGAGTCTTCTGTTTTAAAAATATTTTTTCGTATTTGAAAAATTCTAATTACCGTTGCCTCTTATGGCCACTGAATCACAAATAACGCTGATGTTAAGCTTATCTAATTTTTCTATGGCACTCAATTCTAGGTGGTTCATCGTAAGTCCTCGTTTCGGATCTCGGATATGATATATTTAGAAAAAATCATCGGTACTCTGCGGCAGTGCTTGTTAGTGAAAGAACATGTGTATCAAGTCAAATATTTCTTCTAAGATGCAGTGTCGTAGCTACATATTCAGCGCTCTGGAGCAAATAAATTTGTTCCTCACCTTACTGTTTCTCGTTTTACTAAAATTTTATACCTACTCGTTTTTTTATCTCTCACGTTACCATAATTTTTTTTACCTCCTACCAGAACTTTCGCCCCCCATGATTAGTGGGCCTTGGGTAGTTCACTACGATTGCTATTCGGTAGCTACGCCAATGGAAGAATGGGTGTAGGGACGTATTTAAAAACCATTTTCTTTTCTAAAGAATACTTTATATCATTTTCCGCATTTTCACCTAACATCATCGATCACTATCATAGCTTACAATGAAAAGTAAGTATTTGTCTATAATATTCTACATACAGTTAACCAGTGTTATGTTCCTGTTAATATATGTATTATATTGAATATAATTTCAAAAACTTGTCTGTACGCTAGCCTGCGATCAGTGTGCGGGACTTTCAAAACTTCCGCACGGCCGGAACCTAGAGGGAACATTGTTCACAGCATCGCGAATATATTTTAGCGAACTTAATTAGAAACTATTACATCCATAAACACAAGCTATTAATTCGTTAAAATTCATGTATCTATTAAATATTTTCAGCGTTATATTATTTTTCATATTACAATCACCTTTTTTTACTTCGTAACTAAATCGTGTGGACGAGATGCGGGTTCTACAAGAATCTCTGTCACTAGCTAAAATTATCCTATCATTCAGGATCATTCCAGCATCCCGTAGATTAGCTGCATATACTTAGTTTGTTAATTTTAATTACACGATAGGTATATTTTCTTAAATTAATACTAATTTATGTAAAATAAAAGGATTGAAACTATGCAAATAATAGTATTTTAGCGACATGTTCTGATAAGATTGCTTACCAATTAATTAAAACTTATGAAAATTTTCTCAGCATTTTACTAGAGTGTATCTGTGTTATATGTTTAAAAATTGAGGACGTTTGAAATAATTATAGATATAATTTTTCCACCACACGCGAAGACAAATATTTTTACAATCGCATTAATTATTTTTGCAGACGAAAATAGTTTTATGACGTCATTAAATTGGAAAACAATATTTTTTTTTTACAAATCACTTTTTTCAAAATTTGTAGTTGTGTACATTGGGTACAGTATATATTGGGGTGCTAAATGCGATCTACAACTTTTGTTCGGCGGGACAATGGAATGCTGGTATTAATCTGGGAGGATGCGAGAGTGCTGGATGTTGACATGGGTTCTTGCAGACGCCACGTACCGTATATGTTTATACCAAAGAGCAAATATGCTACTCTCTCTCTCTCCTCCATATTCAATCCAAAAGTGGAGTATATGCCTCCCAGTAATGTGAACACGTTTTGACGATTATTTTTCACGAGAATTGTTTGTCAGATAATTGCTCAACCCAACAGGCATGTTTGATTATAATCTCTTTAATCATACTCATGCGTGATTTGTGAAATTGAAAAAGAAACTGATTATATCATGTACTAGTTTGATATATCTAATATGTTTTAATGCGTGGCGCGCCTGTTGACTCTATGGTGTAAAGCAGTTAAATTAACTTGCGATATAACGAGGCGGAGGCAATTCGTCTACGTGATATACGGCAGTTCTATAATTAGTTAAAAATAATTCTATTTTTGCCATTCGTAATATCAAAATGCCGTATGGAAACTCGAGACACATGTATCGCTAATGCTCAAAGATTACGCTATACCAGTTACGGGGTCATCATATCTTCGCTTATCAGACGACTTCGTGATCCCAAAAATGCGCAACCGGACAAAACTGGAACTTATTGACTGGATCTTCGCTCAGGCCTGATAAGAGAACCGCTATTTACCGTCAGCTAAAATGTCTGAACACACGTTTCGACTGCGAGCAAAAAGCGAAATTTCCATAGC
Source organism: Rhyacophila evoluta (assembly GCA_022683975.1). Lineage (NCBI taxonomy): Eukaryota > Metazoa > Arthropoda > Insecta > Trichoptera > Rhyacophilidae > Rhyacophila > Rhyacophila evoluta. The sequence continues at coordinate 21,197 of JAGVSQ010002045.1, read as the reverse complement.
GTTCTGTAATGATAATTAAAAGCGATTATTGCGCCGTCCGGATAAAAGTTGATCAGTTGTTTTGTTCGATTTATTTACAATAATCACACAATCCAGGGGTTTCATGTAATATATTATGAGTAGAGAGGGAAACGTATGTTTTCATCGATGAATTGTGAAAATAGTTTTGATTTTTAAGCGGATTTTCAAGACTTTTCTTGTTTTTTTGAACTCATAACCGCAGAGATATTAGTGATCGTACAATACATCGAAGATTTCCCAGTTATAATCGTTCTAAAGCTACAGGGTAAAAGATTTTCCGGTGTCACAAAAATTATAGAGAGAGACAGAGAATCTTGTGTCTGTAGGGGGGAAACGAGGTTTTTGTTTTATCACGTATCAAAGTCGACACAGAGAATTTAACAAATAAAAGCATACACAGACGATATGATGGCATTCAGTTTGTGAATACACTCACTCGGAATAATAGTAAAATACTAATTATTTTATGCCAGTTTGGTGAATTGAAAGTTCTTTGTATGGACTCGTGCGCGTTCTTTGAAAAGATTCTTGTTAGATAGTTTATTGTATTTTCGATTAGTCTTTGAAAATGTTGATGTTTTATGATCCGAGAATGGGGGCTCCCATAGCAGAGTCGTGCAGGGCGCCCTGTTGGGGTCCTCCGCAGGCGCACTGGTTTGCCCCTCTCTACCCGACCATGACGGACGTCATTGACGATATCCACAGCATCCCTCCTAGCTCCCCTCAGGTAATTAAACTATTTTTTAAACATATATTTTTATCATGTTCAATTTGGATGCTGTTTGTATGATCCCTGCAATATTGCAAATACATTATGCAGCAAAGAAACGGTTTGGTTGGTGAGGGAAGAACATCACAAATCCTTACGTCTCGGACAGGAGATAAATTATGTCAGAAAGATATATATTTCTATATATATTTTTATAATTATTTAACACGCATATAGGTTTTATTGTATAAGCAACGAAATGAACTTGTGGCCAATTTATGACAGTATGAAAGTTTTCTCCCGTATAAATATGTCAAAACATAAAGGTGCACAAAAAAACCTAATGAAGCAAATAATAATAATAAGGGCAGTGCTGTAAAGATTGCAAATCTTAACATAAATCAGGGAAACTAAACATATAAACATCCTCGATTTTTTATTTTTTTAAACCATGTTCACTCCCAAAGTGGAGCATATGGATCCACACAGTCTGAAGAAATCCATTCCGAAAGTGGAGTATATGGATTTATGCTAATATATGCATTTTTTATATTGTATAATACGAAAAGGGTAATAAAACGGCATTATATTAGTAGAATTGTGGACCATCGCTTTCTAAGGAGCTTAATGACGTGATAACAGTGTTTAGGGGAGCCAAAGTTTACGTGTCACCATCATAAGCTTTTTTAAGCTTAAAAAAAAATAGTATTGTTTCTTTAGATCAAGAGTTGTGGGTACTAAAAAAGTTTTACTATTGCCGGCAACAAAGAAGCTGCACAAAAATATACGTGTGTTTTATTAGTGTTAAGAAATCGATAAATACGTAAATCCGCTGCATTAATAACATAATATATGGTCGTTTATTCTTAAATATGCTTGTGGTTTTTGGGTTATACTGATAATTATGTATGTTTGGTTTTTATTAAATTAGTTTCCTTACTTACAATATAATACATTATTTTTTATACGAATAAACACATTCTTTTTATTTAAGTGTACCAGGTCTTTACGATCACCGAATACTTCTTTTTTTTAAATTTTATTTTGGAGTAGTTCGATGATAAGCCATACAACTTAATTCAAATAAATAATGAAAACACCAAATGAATGTGCGTTTTTATAATTGGCCTCTTTAGTAAAATATTGGTGGACGAATATTTTTTATAATTTAGAGATTTTTAATTAACGACGTTGCGACCATATTCCGAATTATATGTTTTGCAATGTCAATGAGCTATCTGATTCTAAAGCGAAAATATAAAAATAAGTGTAATTTTGGTGCCAGCAATCATTGACGCGGAAATTTATAGCTTGGTTAATTCACAATATTTTTTGTTTCATCATAATATTATATTATAAACTAAATTATAATTGAATGCCTTCATAGATCTACTAACGATAAATCATTAAAAAATTAAGTAAAATATGTCAGATCTCTTATAAAATGATGTGTTTTTGCATCTCAGGCTGGTACGGGTTCTTTCATATTTGTAAATATATATATGTACATTTTAATTCTTCAACTTTATAATTTTTTACTTTCTTCAATAAAATATGAATTCTGATTGAAATTAGAATAATTCAAAATGTAAATAATTTTTAGTTCTATTATATATTCATAATACAGCATTTTAGTTTAATATTGTTTTTGTACCATTGGTGGGTCATCCGTATTTATCAATTAATCTCTTTCATTACAGAGTGATAGTGATTCATCGCATTCAAGTGTATTCTCCGAATATCGATCTGTAGTAACCAGCTCAAGAGTAACTGAAGCACCAACATACTACGCAACATTCAGAATACAGCCGAGCACTGTCAGCGATCATATTGTCCCGACAGAAGCATCATCCAAAGGGATCTGGAGCCCATTACTGTTGGATACCAGAATTGGTGAATCAGCAGAGAAAAGAACGAGTGTTTCTTTTGATTGCCGGTGGCGAGGTTGTAGGGAATCATTCGCCATGTTGGAATCATTGTCCACTCATGTGGCTTCAAACCATGCAGATATTGATAGAGGACTTTTCTACTGCGGCTGGGAGGGCTGCTCTAGGGGAGATAAAGGATTTAATGCAAGGTGAATGTCTAATTTTGTTTTTTAACCAACATTTATTTCAAAAATTACGAATAAACGAGATTAAGATTATATACTTCTAGATATGCGGCTCAATAATTTGTTTTAAAAATAATTTTTAAGTTTATTACATAATCAAATTTGTAATTGCATCATAATTTTATAAGGAATTTTTCAAATCTATACTGATATTTCATTTTACATTTACTTTCTAATCCTTGGAATAGTTTATTACATTTCAATTTTCTAATTTTCATAATTTAATTTCAGATATAAAATGCTAGTTCATGTACGTACACACACAAATGAAAAACCCCACAAGTGCAGCCAGTGCGAAAAATCTTTTTCCCGTGCGGAGAATTTGAAAATCCACACCCGGTCTCATTCGGGAGAGAAACCATACGTCTGTCCTGTTGAGGTAATTACATTCACTCTCAGTTATGATGAAAGGAGAAAGAAGTTAATATCAAATTATTTTTGATTTTTTTTTCTTATCAGTTTTCTTTCAAAATAAAACAGGAATTTATTATGATATGGAAACGATTATCATAATTTTATTTCTTATCAATATCAATAAGGTTAACTACTATATGTATTTCCTCATAATTTTACATTCTTAGTTGCAATATCATCAAATTTTGATTTTATTCATTGTCAAAAATTTATATTGTTATAAATTATAATCACAATAATTGTTGTTGTATTTATAAAATTTATTTGATTTTTTTATTATTGTTACAGGGTTGCAATAAAGCATACTCAAATTCAAGTGACCGCTTCAAGCATACAAGAACACATTCTGTTGACAAACCATATTGCTGCAAAATTACCGGTTGCCAGAAACGTTATACCGATCCATCTAGCCTTCGAAAACATGTTAAAACATATAAACACATTAGCATACCTCAAATCCAATCAGAAATTGAGACCACTTCATCGAAAAATATTATTGAGAATGTGCAATGTGATTCCCCACATGACGTCACGAGAATACAATATTATGGTTCAAAATTGAACAGTAGCAATACCACAAGAGTTCCATCTGTTAGCTTTTCAGAATGTTCTAATAACAACTATGATTTTGGCGAAAAGATTGTACAGAGAAAATATTCATATTCAGAAAATGATACTTGTGTAGATTCTGAAAATACATTTAGAATGGAATATGGAAGTCGTACGATGGATAGCTTTAATGCGATTGATGACATAGGCACATCATGTTTCTGTAAAGACTCCGATAGCTGCCGCCATTATGTACAGTATGAACGATTGAATGAAACACCTTATATACATTCAAACTTATCCCCTAGGCTGGAAGTGGTTGAGAATGATATAGATGTTATCAATGATGATGAGATCTTGTTGAATGAGCCTCTCAACCTGAAAAGGTTACACCCTGATGATGATGAAGAAATTTATGAAAATGGTGCTTTAAATTTGGAGAAGAGAGTGAAGACTGAAGAAAATAGCCAGCAGAACTACGAACAACAAATGCTTTCAGACACACCATTAGATTTGAGTGTTCATAAAACTGTTTTGTGATAGTTGGATTTAAAAAAATTAAGTTTGCGTTTGAGACAATAGGTTTGCTGATAACTTTGATGTTGCGGAAAATCACTTCTCAGTGTAATGGAACATGACAGGACTCCACTACAACAGCTGAGAAATATATTTACATATATAATTTGTTAGCTAATACTGTAGCTTTCATTTTTGTGAACCACATTATATTATTGCTTTTATAGTTTGAAATAGCTATCATTATGAAAAGAATTACTATACGTGTATATGGAGAGTTTTTCCGATTATGATCTCATAATTTTTGTTTGTTGTTTGATTAGTCACATACAAGAAATGATAAAATAAGAAAATTCATAATATTTATGAATGATATTGTTCTGTGTTTGTTTTTGTGAAAGTATTATAAGCGTTAATTTTTATAATTAAATAATATTGAACTTTAAAACTTCTTTTACTATCAATGTTTTTAATTGAACACAATTATGATAATAATGAGCATTATATCATGAAAAAAAAAGCATTTAATTTTATTTCTATAATTTAATTCACATTACTGTGATTAAAAGCCATGATGCTGGATCCCAAGTGTCCAATTAAGAATGTATGTTTTGAATTCAAATTATGCAAAATCTGCTAGATCAATTATTGTTATTAGCTATAAAAATCATATTACAACTTTTTTTCATGTAACAAAGTCATGTAATAAAATAAGTGCAAGAAATGAAAAAAATAATGACGGAAACAGAGAGACGAAGTTTTAAGACAGATATCATTTACACGTTGAGACACTGTGTTCAGCAGCTCAGAATTCTCCCTCTCTTCCCCTCTGAGATGTAATGACATCATTCAAATGCATCAAATCAATGCAGCCTGATACACATACCAACAACATCTAATACTCACATGCATATGCCGGTCCTAGATATAATATAAATAAATTATTTCTGTTTATATTGGTCAATGTTTAATAGCATCATTGAAATCATAGATGAAGAATGCACACGCAATGCAATGTTATAAATGCCTTGCAATCAGTATTGGAGAAAAAAAAAAAAAAAAAGGGGTCATTCACTATCCATCACAGGGCGGTAAAATTTAAGCACTGCAATACGAGTCTTACGGGATCTAAATTCAATTTATTGTTTGGATTAAAATAAATTTCCTTTTTTCTTACTTTTTTTAAATCATGTCTGTTTTGTAATGATGGATAATAATTGAGTAAACCAATATAAAAATATATATTATTAACACAGAAATGTAAAACAGTGTAAAATAAATAAAAACACTGACAAAGAATGCAAGATGCTTTTTATTTCATAAATATAACTCATTATTACCGTAGTCTACTGTGTTATCTTTTCTTTTTATGAATTTTCTTTAGAGCTGTTTTCTTAGTCGTATCCAATGTTGCCTGAAAAAATAACATTTATCAGTTTCAAGTCTTTCAACATTAATGCAGGTATCCAAACAAGCATGACACATATTTAAATTAATAAATTGGATAGTTATTTTAACATAATAGATTTACCTTTCCATACATATCTAGGAACTCTCCCTTGTGCTTTTTAACTCCACCATGGGCCTTGTTATAAATAAATTTCTTCTTGGCTGTGCTGGCACCCACCGCATTTTTCCCTATTTGTTGAAAAGCCAAAGTCTTTTTTTCTAAGAGTTTTTGCTTTTGCTTTTCTTGCATTAATGGTTTGTAGTTTTTGTATTCTTTTTTTGGTGGCCTTGCACCTATAATTAAAACAATAAAGTTCAATACATTCAGTTCAAAAATTGGATTAATACCACAATATTAAATCATTAATAAAACTATTCAAATTGAATTAATAGTTATTGGCTTAGTTTGCCAGAATCTAGCTGGTAGCATCACAAACTACACTACCAAATCAGGTGATCGGTGGATAGACTTTGGATTGATTGAACCATTACAATCAATCCATAAAATAAATCATTTTAAGCTACTTCTACAGTGAGATCAGCAGATATATCTGTATATTTTTTCTATACCATGTTCAGTCCCATATTGGATCATATGGATCTACACAGTGTGAAGATATCCACTCCGAAAGTAGAGTATATGGATCTCCGTAATGTGAAGACATATTGAGAGATTATTTTTCACGAGAATCATTTGTCAGATAATTGCACAACCCAATGAGCATTCAGTCAAGCATTGCCCAGATTGCTAGGCGAGCACGCTAACAGATATACTGTCTGAAAAGGTAATGATGAAATAGCACATCAACTAGATAAATAAATTTAGACAAAGTGGACATTAGTTTAAACAAGCACACTTATAGATTATATCAAAGTTGTCATTAAGTAAAAAAAGTGATGTATGAAACTATACAAACAAAATTTAGTGCTAAGTAAACGCTGGAAATATTCATAATTGCTAAGATCATTCGCAATTCTTGGAATACTAGAAAAATATATAAAAGTTACGGACGTTTATAATTTGTTATTTGTATTGTTGAATTATCAGTCTAACTAAGGTTTGTTTCATATTTTTCTATCAATTGCTTTGTATTTGCCAAAGCTTAGATTTACTTTGAGATTTCCCAGTATTTTTGAAATGATAACTTAAAAGTAATTTAAAATAAAATTATTCAGTTTGCTAGGGTGTTACAATAATTGCTGTTATTATGTAAAGTGAGGACCAGTAATATAAATAAATTTCAATTAAAATGTCCTTACTAAGTTTATTAGAATTGAATAAACTGCTATATAGGTATATTAAGTCTATTATTGATAAAATGTATTATGTCGGATGAATTTCTGCATTATAAAATTAGAAATATTTTACAAGTAATTTTTGGCGATACCTAAACTGATGGCATGGGCAATTTTGGCTTCTTGCTGTTTTTCTGCACTAAATCCTGTAACACCAAATTTAATAACTTCTCTTCTGGCCCGCTGTATGTCTATACCCTTACGCGTGTCTTTCAAACCGACATTCTCACGTACGGGCTGCAGTGATTGGGTTGCTTTCGGTTTGCGTTTGTAACTTTCATAAGTGATAACTTTGAAGTCTGAGGGTGCATCAGTTTTTATTTGGGCGCATTTCGTTGCCACGAAGTGGCTTGCCATAGTAATTTTGTATTCAGAAGTGAGTATCTTACTGAAATAGTTTAGAGTGCATTCAGTGTCATTAAAGACAGGTTAGAATATTCATTTAAAACTTGATTTTATTAGTCAGAAACTAAAACAGTAAATTTTTCATAATATTTTTACGTCACCATTAAGTGATAAGTACCCAAAGAAGACTTAAACTCATATGGATAAAAACACTACGCCACGAGAAGTTGACACTCAAACTGTCAAAAGGTTGTAGAGCGCCAATACTTATCATTGCAATTAAATGCTGAAGAGTCGAAAACTTGCCAAGTAAAAAATATTTTTTCCTTTTAGGAATATGATTATGGATAGAAATGAAGATAGTATATTTTTGTGAGTATAATTTTTTTAAAAAGTTAAGGAAGAAAAAGGATGATAAATGGCTTATTTTCAATCGGCAATCGGTATTGATTTGTTGAGATTAACTGGCAGTACTGGCGTTTATCATAATATGTCAAACTGAAGGTTAATGATGTTTATGGATTATGGCTGAACTGAAAAGGAAAAGATTAACTATTGGAGACAAAATCGACATTATTCGTGATTTAGAAAATGGAATAAGTAACGTATCAATATGTAAAAAGCTATCGTTAAATTCTTCAACAGTGTCAACAATATGGAAAAATCGGTGTAATATAATTGATGTATTTGAAAAAAATAAGCCGAATCTAAAAAAAATAAGAAGTTGTGCCAAAGAGAATCTAAACGATGCTCTCCTAAGTTAGTTTCAAATCCAAAAAAATTCGAATGTGTCAGTTAGTGGTCCTCTTTTAAAAGCCCAAGCAGAAAAATTTGCTAAACAGATGGGATATAAAGATTTTGTATGCAACAACGGATGGCTTGATAGATTTAAGAATGGAAATCATATTTCATACAGTAGACTAAATTGTGATTCAGCTGACATAAATATACAGATAACTGAGGATTGGATAGAAAATGTTTGGTCCAAAACAAGAAAGGGATACTCGGAATGTGACATCTTCAATGCTGATGAAGTAGGAGTGTTTTATAAGATGACACCGGATATGACTTCTGAATTCAAAGGAGAGAAATGCTCTGGTGGAGAATTATCTGAAGAAAGACTCACAATTTTAGTTTGTGCTAATTTGTGTGGAACCGAGAAGCGACAACTGTTAGTCATAGGAAAGTTGAAAAATCCAATATGTTTTAAGACTGCTAAAAATCTTCCAGTTAAATATAAATCAAATATGAATGCTTGGATGACATCAAACATTTTCGAAGAAGAATTGCGTAGCTGGGATACAGAACTTCGAAAAAAGAAAAGAAATATTTTACTTGTTTTAGATAACTGCCCATCTCATTCCCGAATTTTTAATCTGACAAATATAAAATTAGTTTTTTTACCTCCTAATTCAACATCAGTACTGCAACCTATGGATCAGGGAATTATGAGGAGTTCCAAATGTAACTTTAGAAAGCTTTTGGTGTTTGACCATTTAGAGTCTTTAGAGACAAAAGAAAGCTGTAAATTATCTGTTCTAGACGCTATATGCTACATGAACGAAGCTTGGGAAAATGTTACATCACACACGATCCAAAGTTGGAAAAAAAAATCAGGTCTGGTTTGGGACAATGTAACAGGTGATGAGGATGTGGAAAATAATGAATATCGCCTTCCACTCTCTGTATGGGCGAAGGAGCTTAATTTAGATAATAACATCGGTGATATTGAAGAATATGTGAATGTTGATAACAGCATTGTGACGTCGGAGATTCCCACGGATGAAGATATAATTTCTACTGTTAAGCAAACAGAAGCTATCTGTTTAACAGAAACTGTCTTTCTGACAGAAAATAATGATGACATAGATGTCAATCTATGTCCTGTTCAGATAACTGTTTCAGAGGCACAGACCGCTTTGAATACATTAACATTGTTTTATGAAACTAATGACGTAGACATCCAATTTCAAACTCATCTAAATATTTTAAAGAAAATGGTTGGCATGTGTAAAAACCCTTAAAAAAAACCATCAGTGAGTAAAAAATTTTTGAAGCAACAGTTGCATTTGTTTTTGTTATCGTATCCTGAGGTAGTAGAAGTTAGCATGTGCGTATAGTAACCCGGGGAATGCTGGTTCGATTCCCATGTTGGATTTAAAAAAAAATCCTAAAATGCAAACTGAATCCCCATTCGATTGAGTAATTGTCGGACAAGCAATTCTCGTGAAAAATAATCTGTCAACACATGTCTTTATACTGCCAAGATCCATATACACTATCTCCGACCGGTCATCTTCACACAGTGTAGAACTATATGCTTCACTTTCAGAGCGGACATGGAGTAAAACTGATTATATTATATAGATCATCACAATGTGAAGATTTCTTCATGGATATTTTTGAGATGGAGTGTCATTAATTCGATGACACCCTAATCCATTGGAAATTTATGTCTTACAGATCAATACGTATAAAAAATATTTTATAGAACTGTGGACCACGAACCCATAATCTCTTATCATAAGTGCGGTCATAAGGTCATGGTTATACTCTTGCTCATAGTTACACAAGATTTTAACTAAAGCGTGTTAAATGGTCAGAGGCAAAGTTTTTTTTGTTATTAATACAACTTAGTGCAATAAAACAAGTATTTAAAAAAATCAGTTCCTCATGTATATTTTTTGTAATTTTTTTTTAGAATATCTTAGCTACAGACACAATCCAAAATTTTATCACTACATCTTATTATAGTTTACTAAAATATAAACAGTAAAATGACTTGCAAAAAACTCTAGAATACAGCTTCAGTTCTGAATTATTTGGAGTGAGTATATGGTATTGATGATTGATTATTTAATGGCATGAATTATTTAGCAGTTGACAGAACAAGATAGTAATTTATTTTGCAGCGATATATGTTCATGATTATTCAGCACCGTGAACTATTCTCATCATTCCTTCTTGGATGAGTTTGAGCTGCGCCATGTCCCGGTGAACTGTTTCGATTAGGTGAGTCATTCCTTTTTGCTGCATTGTCAAAAATTGTCTAATGTCATCTTGCGAACCTGAAAAAGAAGTTGTTTTATAAATATTATTACATCATTTGCACAAGTTATTTGAAATAAGAATGCCAAGTGGCTGTAGTTGGAAAGCTTTACTCCTACTCTAATGTTGTAATGTTGTAAGATATTTAACTAGTTAAATTTGTGGACTATTGCATAATAATGGATATTATATTATAAAACGCAGGTAGGTGACAAGAGAAAAGTGTTTTATAGAGATATTTAAGAGTATGCTGAATAAATTTATTATAAATCATGCGAGGACAGAGATACAGTCTACTTTGTAATATGTAAATTAAACAAACCTTGGTCCATTGAATATCTTTCTGAGCTTTGTGAGGCGGCTTGACATCTTTGCATTCTCATTTGGGAGAGTAACTCACTAAGACGGCCCTGATGAATGAAAATGAAAAAAATATATATTAATATTAAAAAGGAAAACAACTTTTTTGATTCCATTTCATGTAAAATATTTTTCCCTTATAAGAGTGAATTGTTGAATAATATTTAAGTTTTATTATATCATATTAACACATTGTGCCTATCATGGGTCTAAATCAATATTATGCAATCATCTTCAGTTGAGGAAGATCCAAGAAATCCAGCGATGTGTTTTGTCCCTGGTACATTTTTTTTGTTGATATTTAAGGTGCAAGTGTGTGACGTGATGCAAGAGAAGAGTATGTTAACAATATTATTGAAAAACTTACATTAAATTGAGTAGGTGCAGATAACTGTGCATGGAGTGCTTCTAATCGTGCTCTCAGGGCTTCTTCTTCAGGTGTCATAGCAGCCCCTGCTCTTCGTGCACTCTCTTGACGAACTACCACCTAGAGAAAAATAAGATTCATTAGTTATAATATATTATTGCACTTCTGTCACAGTTTGTAGTTTCATTTATAAATTTGAGATATTTATTAAGCGGAGTACTGTTCCTGGATAATGTAAAAAATCTTACAGCCAGTAGTCTATGATGGAGATGCATGTATCTTCTACGCTGGTCATGCAATGCAGCATCTGTTGCGGCGTGTCTCCCTTTGAGCTCAGTTATTTCTTCTGCGGCTTGTGTTAAGAAAGCTACGTGTACCCGTGTTTGTTCTTCATGACAGCGCATCCTCCATTTTACCTAGGTTATAAAGAACATATGGAAAAACAGATTATCAATATGAAAATCACCTCATTTTCAACGCATAATATGTATTGTTGGCTATAGTCCGACCATTAGTTGGAAAGAGAAAATAATTAGATTAAGTCTGCTAGAACAACTTTGTATTATACTAACCATAAAAATGCAGAGATAATCCATCACAAGTAATAAAACAGCCATACTTTAGGCTTATGTCATAATCTTTTTTTTCCAATTTTTTGAAAAACTTGGTAAATAAACATAAATTATGGAAAGTGCTAAGCCGAAACACTGTGTTAAATTTAGAGTTGAGTTCCAAAGACTGTGATTACAAAAAATACAAAAAGTAAAAAAAAGTTTTCTTTTTATGAAATAGTGGTTAAATTATAACAATTTTAACATAACGATGACAAATGACATACAACATAATTATTCGAAAATTTAAAGACAGACAGGTTAATAAACATGAAAATTTTAAACAATGTTCTTATTCCTCCATAGCCTACACATGGTCTACGGACTGCCAGTTGGAGTCCACTGTCTTAATATGGTCTAATGCTAATTAAATCTTTTTAAAAATTTAGATAAAATAATTATAAATATTTATAAATTGATGGAATTGCTGAATTATGATGAAAAAATAATATCAATCAAGTGCCATTTGTTCCATTAAGGCCCCCTTACATGTTCAATATTATTGAGTCAATATCGATTTTGTTCAGTATATTGATCTTCTGAGGGGTATATTGTAACATTAATATTAACAAAAAAAAGGATTAAGGAAATTAAAATGATTATATTTTATTGAAGCCTTTTTAGTTCCATTGAAGCGGTACTATTGCATCAATACTATTGTATGTGTATTGCATAATATCACGTCAGTATTTGGCAAGCCAATCACTATTCCTCATATGTTGCTTCTTTGTTAGTGTTAAAACCAATGCAACTAAATTCTGAAACAGTTTCACAAGATTTCACAGATTCACAATCACTCATATTGAGAAAACAAGATCCGTTCCTGTAGAAAGCAAGACTGACTGACATTAATACTGACCAATATTATTGATATGTATGTGTAAGGGGTGCCGTCAATTTACCATTTTCAACACTATGTTTTAAATCATATTGGCCTTGTAAGGCAGGTCTTACACAAAATTTACCTCTGAGAATCCAATTATTGGCATAGGAATGTATTTTGTTGGGTCTGGATTGTCTGCCTGAGCCTGCTTCCAAAGCCTGACATCAATACCTGAAATAAAACAAATCAGGAATCGTTGACATATTTTGAAGCAAGAACTAGGGTGGATATTGCAGCACCGAATTCGGAATGCTGTGCAAAATGATTTTATACAATACTTAATATAAAATAAATTTTAAAGATTGCATCTATATTTGGTGGAATGTATCAATGAATGAAATTATATAATACAAGGGGTAAAAAGAGTTATCTAGGCTTATAAGTGATATGAATGTATGTGATTTATATTTATATTTATACTCAAAATGGTTTATGTTAAAAATACTAAGATGAAAAATTTTGGCTATCTTAATGGTAAATAAAGCTGATTGAACAATAATTACCAGGAGGAGGTGTTTCCAAATACTCTTTCCTCTGTTTAAGATCAGGTTTTGAATGCGGCATAACGCCACCAGCTCCCAAGTTTGTCAATTGCTGCCGTTGCATTGCACCATTGAAAAATTGGACTAGTTCTGAACCAGGAATCTTGGAACCCGAACCACCAGTTGCAGATTTCTCTGTCACATATATAATGACCTGTAGTAATATAAAGAAAAATCATTATATTTATTAATAAATACTGTGATTTTTTTGAAATTCTGTTGAAATGAAACAAAGGAGCAGTGAAATATTGTAAACACAAAAATTTTAGTTTGGTCAATATTATAAGAATAGAGAGATAGAATAGATGAAGAAATCAACTTTATTTGGTACTTTTTATCTAATAGGAAGTTAAGAAGAAAATTATGAATCATATTATAAATGTATTTACTATAATAAAAATTTAAACTGGTTCTTCCGAGTAGATAACTTTAATTTAGCCAGTTATTGGAAATAGGTTTACATATTGGAGTGGTTTTTGCGATTCAAAATTTAATTATAAAAAGAAATGTTTTTACAACACGAAAAAGGTGATGGTGCAATCCTAGAATGATTACCTCAGTTTTGGTTTCCGATATCGCCTTAATGGAATCAATGGTGATGGTGAGATTCGGTTTATTGCCTAAAAGCGCTGTTAGAGAGGTTTGGAGTTGAGCCTGTTGAGTTCTTGAGAAAAACATGTAATATTAAAAAAATGATATTTCATCACACAAGGGAGTGAAATTCAGAGGGAGAAAATATTTGTTTGAACTAATGATTTGTTCATAAAATACAAACTATGATAATATATAATAGTATCCCTCAAAATCTTATGAAAGAGTGCCTTCAACCATTCTTTTTTTATAAAGCCAAGGACTTCTATTAATCACATAAATATTATTTTAAAATAAAAGAATACTACTCTTACTTGACTTCCTGTTCCAATTTATTGAAGACAAGTTTGACAAGCCCGTCTTTATCATCGCCCGTTGGGATTTTTGTATAACCGATGGCTTTGAACCGACAAAGTGGATTTTGTTCTGTCAGTTCTATAGGTGGTTGATTGTTAGTAAAATACGCTTTGCCTATAAATAAAATATCTTTTATTAATTTTGATTATTGTAAAATGTATTTATTTATTTACATGTATTTTCCAAACAAAATTTTCACAGAAATGAATACTTAAAATGAAATGAAATAAAATACAGTAGAATCCCAATATAACAGACTAATGCAAGTGAGAGGTTGTCCGCTGAAGTCCATTATATAAAAATGTTGAATAGTCGATACATGTTATTAGATCATCAAGATACGATTTCTTTTTGAACTTGTTGCTTCTTCTTCCTCACTATTTTCACTTCGGACTTATTTTCCAAGATCATAGCTTTATTTGCTACTTCACTTTTAGTGGGTTTTTGGAGTCACCTTAATTTACTTCTAACCACAGTAAAATATTTTCTTTGGCTTCTCATTTTCCATGATTATTTTGTAATATTCTACAGCGATCAGAAACTTCTAACCCTTCTAAACCTACATCTGAATCTTGGTCATCAAACAAAATTTTCCAATCATTTTTCAATTTTACTTCATTGTGGATATTTTGTCCTGTTGTATAGAGATTCTACTGTATAGTAAAAACTCAATTATATTCTTACCAAAACCCCATTTAGCTTGAAGGAAATTCCATTTTGCAAGAATTTGGTCTCTTTCATCCCCAAATATGTTACAATTGAAAACTGCATTTACAAGAGCTTCATTTGGATTTGCTGCGACCTGTGGCTGCAATATTATCAATCATATTATAATTATAATAGGATGCTGTGATTTATTTAATTATATTAGAATGGCTTTATATTATCCATAGATCTTTTCATTTTTTTTTGGCATGGTATTAATTTACAAAAATCAATTACATGACGGTTGGTCATTTATTCATGATTTTTCCTAGCTATGGTATAAACAATGATGACCCACATGCTAGAAATCCAACTGCTTAAATGGTGACAAGAAAATATTCTAAAGCAGAATTCTAATTGAAGAATTGGCTAGAGTATTTACTGATATTTTAATCATTTGCACTGAAAATAAAAATAATTACCTGCTGTAATTGTTGTTGCTGCTGTCCAAAAGCACCACCTAAATTGGTGCCAAATCCACTGAATCCTGTACCAGTAGCACCAAGAGGTTTAGTTCCAAACCCAGTTCCAAAGCCTTGAGTACCAAATCCACTTGTTCCAGCCGTCCCAAATGAAGAGCCGAAAGATGTTGCAGTCTGCCCAAATGTGGGCGCGGTGGATCCAAATGCAGGTGCAGTCGATCCAAATGTGGGTGCAGTCGAGCCGAAAGCTGACGTGGCAGCGCCAAATGTGTTTGTTGTACCAAATGCACTGCCGGCAGTGCCAAAAGGTGTGGCTGCTGCTGTTCCAAATGCTGAGCCTGCAATGCCGAGAAAAAATGGTTATACTGTGTAGTTTTGGTAGTATGTGGACTGACGACATTGAAATGTATTCCATAATGCATAACGGCAGATTTCATTAAAATTGCAATTTGAGTGAGCTCGATATCTATGATATACATAGAAATTTAATGTCGTTGATTCTCAGCTATCACCTTGTTTTGTTAAAGATTGAGATTGAAATGATCACTAATAATATGTTATTTTGTGTCTAGATCAAATAAAATTGGTAAATATGTGTATTTCAGATACCTGTTGTTCCAGTATTAGTTCCGAAACCTGAAAAGGCTGTGCTAGTCGTAGCTGGTGCACCAAAGCTACTGAACATTGAAGAAGTAGATATTGGAGCAGCTCCAAAACCGCCAAATCCAGTATTACCTACTCACAAAAAACCTGTGATTACAAACTGAAAAATATCTTAAATAGGTTTTATCTTATATAGATTAATATTAATGCACAAAAACTAGTAGAGGTACATATATCCATTTAATTTACAAGTACATATTGATAATTAAAAACCCTGTAAGTTTTTCATTTGAAAAAAATTATTCACTTTTGTTAGTGCATTCAATACACAATTTCCTTTCTCTAATTTTATTTGCTTATTCAAGAGCATTTTATTCCAGTGGAGTTTCCAAGAGATATTTACTTACTGAATATCATAGTAGGATAATGAAATATATTGCATTGATAATAAAATATATAAAACAGGACGGAACATTAAAGTAAAGGCTAATTTCTAACCAGTGGAGGAGACTGGAGTAGTCCCGAAGCCAAATGTAGTGTTTGATGTGGCAGGGGCGGAACCGAAGCCCCCACCGAATCCTCCAGCTGACGTTGTTGCTGCACCGGATCCAAAAGCAAATGTGTTTGTACCAAAAGTAGCTGTAAAAAATAATAAAATTAAAATTCAAAATATTTTTTGCTTCATTAAATAATATACATATTTGAACCACACGTGTTTTGATTAGTTTTATATGTTTAGCAGTGATATTATTGTTAATAATTGACTGAAAATGATTGTTATACATCTCATTGAAATCATTTTCCAAATATCTATTTTTCTTTTAACTAGGGGAGGAATAGAAGCTTACACCAGTACTGTACTAGTATTAAATTAGATTAAATAGGATATGAAAATTAAGCAATTGTAAAACTGACATCAGGTGGTCTAGCAGTGGATATGGATATGATATTCCCTATGGCCCCCCCAGGGTTCCGAGTGACTGTTGAGGGGGTCCATGGACAATATCGAGGGGTCTGTGATAAGTTTAATATAAAATAAAATAATTGAAATTACACATCACATATAGAATAAATTACGCAAGCTAAATATAAAACAAAAAAATATAATTTCGCAAAGGAAGATTATAAGAATTGTACTTTCGGGGGCCGATTTGTTATTTAGTTAAGGTGGCCGGAGTACAAAATAGTTTGGGAATCACTGCTATAGAGGCTGATGGATTGATGACTGAGAAAATTACGTGACAGTGCAACGCACAATACCAAGAGGAGTGAATTAATTAGGAGAGGCCTTCATGCTATTTAAGTATGCAGGTGTGCAGGCTGTTGACGAAATACCGAAATTATGATCCATATCTATAGAAGTAAAATTACACAATTACAGTTGAAGTGGTACCTTAAAATTATACTATATCTTAAGAATATTTATACATATATAGTATGAGTGATACAAATAATGATATCAATGGCAGTAATTACACATCATAACTGATAATTTCCCCATGTTTTTTTTAAAAATCTGGATGTAAAAGTTTTTTTCAATGTCAACAGGAAATATCCGCAAAGGATTTCCGTAAAAATAAAGTACCTAAATTTAACCGAAAATTTATAATAAACACTTAAAATTCTAAGAACCGAAGTCTCTTTTCAACTAAAACTGTGAAATGTCACATAACATATTAATAAAATCTAGAATAGTATTCCACATGATAAATATTCTTGAAATACGATAATCAAATTAAAACACAATAAGTATGGAACGGAGGTGTTATTTTAAATTGAAGGTAAGCCTTTTTTCGTAATTGTCTTACAGTAGCGGCAGAGAACCTTTTACATAAATGTGTCAAAATATTCTCCCAATTCAAATCACTCATCTTCACGTAAGTAGGAGTGTGGAGCATATGGATCTCGACATTATGAAGACAGATTGCTTTTTACGAAGGTTGATTGGTAGTTGATTTTCAAGTCAAGGTTCATAAACACACAATAAAATAAATTATGCAGCATCGAGACTGAAATTCGCTACCTTCGGTGCCAAACGATTCGGTCACACTTGACCACTGAGACGAATAAATAAAACACAAGTCAAATCTTTTTATGACGAATACCGAAGTAACGAAATTTCATATATATTTTTTGTTGTCCCGAACAAACGTTCATACAATGTGTGATAATATTTTTCCTATTTTCAGTATAACGAAAAAAAAGAGATGATCTCACGAGTTTCGTTATAACGGTATTCAACCCGTACAAGACAAAAACGCATTTATGTATTCTGTAATCTGTGTGTACTATTTTTTTTAAAAAGAAAAACAATCAAAAAAAAACGGAAATGCAAAAAGTGACTTGTAACAACTGTACATTTTTGTATGGGCATTGATAAATAATTTATTCTATGCAAATGTATTATCATGCTTTCGATTTGAAATAAAAATTCTTAACTTATCGGTCAATAAAATGGTTAAAGCTCGATCCAATTTACTAATATGAAATATAACTGTCTTCTATAAAATTTTGTTGGAAATATTAATTTTCTAAAGTTTTTTTAACGTATGTTGAAATATGTTATTTGTAATTTATTGATTTTTGTACGTCACCGCGCCAAGTCGTGAAAATCGTAATGCCCGTTTTGTCACGAAGACCGTTCTACATTATTTCTATCAGATGTCACAAGCCGGGGAAAATATGGTGACAAAAACAAAATAATTTGATAATAATTATTGTTCGAAGACTCACCGCAACAGGATACCCGATATACCACAGACTTATAAAAAAACCAATTCAGGTCGAAAATTACTAATCCTTCATTGCTATCTACATATTAATTACTATTATTAAGTCACTGGACACAGGACGCATCTGATTGCGCAAAACAAAAGAAATCGACAAAATAATAATCAATTACAATCCATAATATGAACGACTGCGCATTAACATCGGCACATAGATTAATTAACCATAGAAAATAGAATTATAGTATCATTTTGAAGAGAAACATAAAACCAAAGTGAGGCTAGTAAATCTATGGCCAGTGAATATATAATTAAAATTTTAATTGATTAATAAATTGTAGACGTATGTATGTTCTGAATTCTTTCATTTGCTTGAAATCGATTAAAATGAAATTATGTTGACGAATAAAATAAAAAAACGAACGAGTGACGCCTTCTTTCTCTTTTGAGAAAGTACATATTTTGAACCAGCATTTTTTCGTGATGTATCATTCAAAATAAAATATTATTTGTTTACCTATGGTAAATCTGGGAAAAACTTTGGAAGCAGAAAAAATTCCTGCGTTATACATATACACACGCATGCATATATTGTATATATGTCTTGTGGAGGTGATAAGAGTTCATCGTATGTATATACCGCAAATACACTCACAATTATATCACATTAGAAGTAACTATGATTGGAAATGTATTTGGATACCAGAAATAAACATATTAAATAATACGACAGGTAATTTCTTAATAATTGAATTGGAATTTATTTGGTGGAATTCCAATTCAAAACTATAGATCATTTATTGTAAAGATCAGCCGTGAAGTACGCATTGTACAAATTTAACAAAAATTAAAGACTTATCTAAATGTGGATCGATTGTCAGGTAGTCGTTGATACTATGTATTGGATTCAGTTATATCCTGTATACAAAACTTTAATGCAGTTACGGGACTTTGTTTATTATGTAATAGAAGTTCACATTTTTTTTAAAAACGTACTATTTGACTCCTTTGAATATATTTGCTACATTTATTTTCAGCACTTATTTTCAAGGGGTTCATTATACTATTTAATAATTTAATTATTTAAGGAATATATGAATATTTTTTCAATGGTATTCTCTCTGATCTTTATTTACTTCGGTCACGATTTTCAATAAAAAAACGAAACAGAAATATAAAAGTATTTTAAAAATATATATTACTATGTAAATTTTAATAATTGGCTGATGGTCGAGAGCTCAAACGTAGTGTTGCTTAATGTAGAAATGTCGAAGAATGTTGAAAAGGTGCCCGCGTACTCCAGCGTCCAATAATTCGCAAGCACTCGTGTTTACAGGCCAAAAGGCCTATGCGACCAAAGATAAGTATACGTATTGTAAAGATTAATCGATTAGTCTCCCTGGTTACGAAAAAGTTAGCGTGTGCGCCTCGCATTCGGAAAATGCGAGTTCAATGCCCACATCTGTCGGATTTAAAAAATCTGAAAATGCAGGACCGGATGTCCATTGGGTTGAGCAATTGTCTGACAAACGATTTTCGTGAAAAATATGTCAAGACCTCTCTTGAAATTGCAGAGGTTCATATACTCCACCTTCAGAGCCATCTTTAGAGGACATCTGCCCACATCGGGACCTGACATGGTAAAAAGAGATCGATAAAATAATTAAAAACATTATTAGACATTTAATGTACGAATATTTACGAATAGCAAGTAATAAGATACGTGTTTGTAATACTCGTGTATTGATTAATTTCTCAGGCATTTGAAAGATAACAATGGGAAAAAATGACATTTAAAACCGCAAATGAATAAACCATTCTTAATTTGCGCACAACTATGAATAAAGATCATTCATCATTCGGTATTTCAATGTTATAATATTGCCTTGGAAGTCGAGCTGCATGACACTGGTGATCGCGGGTTCAAGTCCCGTTGCCAAATAAAAATGGAACATATATTTAAAAGCGGAATATGTATGTCCGGTAAGTTAGGCAAAGGCAACCAATCCTTTTGAAAATCAATCTATTATGAAAAAATATAGCCAGTCCCCTATTATCTTTTCTTTCGAAGTACATATTTTCCTCAACTAATGCTGCCTTCAGATGCTAGTTAAACCAGTGATTCCCAAAGTGGTCTATATCGACCCCCAAGGCAAAATTTACTATTAAAAAAAAAAAAAATCATATATTAGTAAATGTCACTCTAATAGGTATGCAGGATAATGAGTTTTCTTCTTCACACTTACAATACAAATCTTAATATGTCGCTCATGACGAGGTATACAGAAAAAATAAATACTTGCAAGAAATGAAAAAACCCAAAAACAATTTCATCAAATAAAATTTCGTTTGATTTTTAATGTCATCATTTATGTAAAAGTAATATATAAAAAAACAGTGGAATTTGATGTAATAATAATGTTTAAAAAAAGAGCTTATTTTTCTTCATCTGTAAATTTTGCGTCGTGTGGTATATGAGGTGCTTTTTCATGAGCGATTTGTACATAATTTCATCAAATAATTAATATTTTCGACTGATGGTGCTTGATGGAAATTGATTTTAAATT
>JAGVSQ010002044.1:0-26278 GCA_022683975.1 Rhyacophila evoluta | reverse complement strand
AAATCAGAATTTATTAAAAAATAAAAATAAATTAAGCCTAAATAATTCATGAGTTATTTTTATATTATTTATTGAAAACTATCCAGAATGACAACTTTAACTTTAGATTAACAATGTAAGGTTTTACAGGAAGTTATAGGAGCTGTGTAGATGATAAGTAATAGATCCGATTTTCTTTCGACAATAATAAATAATCTACTGTATAATTATAGTTATCTGTCTTGATAATAGTATGTAGTATGGATAGATACATAAAGATTATATATTCTACATTTAAATTAGATATTGTAATTTTACATTTCTCATATTCTAGAACATACTAAAGCAGACATGAATTATGCATAATGATTGAATTGTTTTCAATACAAAAAACATATGCGTATGTATATAGACACGCTTGCACAAAAATATATCTATCCACAATATTATAATTACATAATTCGAATTCGATTCTCCCCGGTAGCGTAGTTGGTAGCGTGCGTGCCTACTGATTTGGGAAAAGCGGGTTCGATTCCCCATCTGTCGGATTTTAAAAATCCAAAAAATACAGGACTGGATGCCTATTGGGTTGAGCAATTGTCTGACAAAGAAATCTCGTGAAAAATAATCTGTCAAGACGTCTTCATATTGCGGATATCCATTTACTCCTCTTTCGGAGTGAATATTTTCACACTGTGTAGAAGATACATATGCTCCATGTTGGGGGCGAACATGGTAAAAGAAAATCGAATATATTGTTAAATTACTTGACGAATTGAACTAATTTGAATAACTGCGCAGCTCAAATGACTTAACGAGCACTTGGTAGCTCGTAGGTGACGGGTTGGGAGCCGTTGGTATAATAACAGTGGAAGTCAATCTGGTCTCTACCAACCAACAGCGAGCGATTCAAGATTTCATGGTATGCGGTAGAGGTTTCGTCCCATGCTTCACGAGTAATTATGCATTAAATTAAGTTACTGCAGAACTGTTGGGTGGTCAGAAAATTTGACTTCCAACTAATATACAAAGCTAGGTGGTATGTATAAAAAGGTTGAATATTTCTGATATAGACGATCAAAAAGTTTTGGACAAATTTTGCTGCATTATAAGAATCAAACTTCATTACAGCACATACTTGAACCCTTTCTTTGTACGTAAAAATAAAATATATTGGTTGTTTATATCAATTTAAAAATATTATGGTACCATCGTACGTCGATTAACGAGTTTTCTCGTGTGATAAAATTTTCCTTGCAGGTGAGAAGGCAGGGGTGTCGCTGAAAGAGCAGTGAGGGCCGCGGACCGGAAACGGTTCTAAGCGTAGCGTGCCCCCGGATGGGTCACGCCATCTTTATTGGCTACATTTATTACTAAGCTCTTTTTTATTTTTTCCTTGTTATTGTGCACCGGCTAGAAAAGATTTTATGACATCGATAAGACGGGAGAAAAAAAATATAATATCGAGTCCGCCGCGGACGCGAGTTTGCTTTAATAGCTCTAACCCAATTATTGCTGCGTTATCTGGATGAAAAGTCGACCACAGAATATCGCATCACGTCCACCTATAAATCACCCGCCATCGGAAAAGCCGAAGATATTCCGCTTACTTATATGTAAATATTCACTTACTTACTTGTTACGTCTCGAAATTATGATGATAACATCGGCAGTTATGCGGCACTATGAATAAAAACAGTTAACCGCCATTTACCCTTCACCACGGATTAAAGAATATTATACTTATCAGGATCAGAAGTCAAGTTTTATGAGCCTCAATAGGCAACTCATCCAAAAGTCATAACAGGCAAACTGATTTTAATAAACAGTACAAATTATAGTAATAAATTAAGTATGCGAATTACAAATCTATCATAATAATTTCACGGCAAGATTGATTTGCAAAACCAATGGAATGTGGAGAGTCGATATGCATCTATATGTTTTATCATTTATCCTACGAATCAGCCTATTTATATGCACCAAATTAATCTTTAAACATGTATGTAATATAAATGTATATCTATTGTAAATAAATATGACCAGTGGCGCCGCTACTGAGGAGCAGTTGGAGCGAACTGCTCCAGGTACACGAATAATGAAGGGCGCAAGTTCTGGTAGGATGATTTTTTTAATGTAGCCTGAGGGCTAAAAAACGAGAAATCCTAAATTTTGGAAGGAATTGAAAATCTTAAAATAACGTAAGAGCTAAAAAACCGAGAAACCATACGGGGCGTAACAATTTTAGTTACTCCAGGGCGCTGACTTTCGTCTGTCACAGAATTGTCCAATCAAAACGTAAGCCTTTATTTTTATTTTAATATTCTGAGGAAATAGTTAAAAAAGATTAACTGAAATCATATTTCCCACTGACCGTTACAAGAAGTATGTATATGTGAAATCAACTCTTAATTCTTACTCTGAGAGCAGAAGTATGCCATATAAAATTGTTTTTTGCATTTAGTGAAATATGGAGAGCAAAATTCATTATAAAGTACCGAATTATGAGCAGATAATTACAACAGATATGTATTTAATCTATAAAATCATTTAAAAGAGGCTCTGACTATAAAAAGACCAGCTTTTGTAAACCAATTAAGGACAATCTTATACCAGAACACCGCTTGGCAGCAAGTTTCAAGGAAAGTAATAGAAAAAGTCAATGATTTTTTTTGGGGACTACTTTACCCACATATCTTGTTTCTTCGAACACTGTCCCAATTAACTACCACCTTCTATGATCCTTGTAAAAAAATTAAAGTAGAAAAAAATTAAAACAAAATCGCAAAAGTCTAAAGATCGAAAAATCAATTATTTTTCCAACGAGATACAAAAATAAAAATGTTAGACAGATAGAAAATGATTTTAGAAACGGATGAATGACAAGAACTTCATTAAAATTATTGCATGTTTACTCTTTTGTCTTCTTTAACTTTAGAGCGAAAATACGCAAAAATGTATGCGGCAACCTGATATTTTCAATTACGAAACTCAACCTTGGGTAGGCTTGTCATCCAAAAATGCCAAGGACACTGATATTTACAATTTAATTAAAATTTTTCTCTTTGGCTTAATTAGTTCGAGCGTTTTTCTGGTTCATAAAAAAATACTTGTTCTACTATAAACTCCGTTTCAAAGAGATTTGTTTGACCTGCATAAAAATTGAATCGATGATTGTTAAAATAACCAATATTTCGTTCATATAGTTGTCGGAATTCAGTTAACAACTTCTCATATCAATATAATTTAAGTGCTTAGTATAATATTTTATCAGTAGGTTATTATCTTCCTAATATTTTTAAGTCCTTGATTTCTTTTTTTAAATTATATTTCCGTTAATAATATTGCTAAAAGTGTTTTTTGTTTTGTTGCTTAAGGGGTGTTTTAACTATTATCAATTCGGCTTAAGTTTTGTCGCAACACTGGCAAGTGTGAAACTGTGCCGGTTAATAAAAGCCGGTAGTGGCTAGTTTTATTAGAAAGTTATCGATTCAGAAGCAGTATTGTGGCAAGATATAATAAAAATAAGTTAGCGTGGACACACGGCAGTTGGCAATAGACCGCGATCGCTCAGTTAATCGTATCCATCAAGCGCTTAGGTTTTTCGTACAAATATTAGGCTAAGGAAAGCGAAAGTGGATATGGCCGCCGAGATCGTAATTTAGATGATATCGCAGTCGACCTCCGGGCGGACGTTTAATCACGGAGCCAGCCAAAAGACCCTAGCCCCTCCACCACAAAACCACCCACCTTACCCACGCCACTGGCGTCGTCGCCACAAAAAGATTCTTCATTTTCACATAATATTTTACGAACAAAACATACCCAACACTACATTTAAGGGAATCAATTTTTTTTCATTCTGAATAAATATATTCAAAAATTTTAATCCAATAATCATTTAACTGCTAAAAACGATATTCTATCGTTCATAATATCAGCGAGAAATGCTAACAACAATCATTTTGCGTCTTTATGTCCAGATTTTTGAACATATTTCGTCCAATCTGTGTACAAAGAAGTAATATTATTGGTGTTTTTCGTATAAAACAAAAACTATAAATGGTTCTTTGTGATCAAATTCTCGCTAAGATTATAATATTATCGAAAACACTCTAGTGGTCAAAGGGTTATTCATAAATCCCTGAAAACTCGAGTACTATAATAAACATTTTACAAAGTTCGTCAAAAATATTTCCCATGTAAACCAAAACACAGGCCAAATTGAATTACGAGTAAGTTAGCTATATAAGGGAGTGTATTTCCAAAATTAACTTTTTCCGCTACGCCAAATTATCAAGGAGAAGATTTTGATCGGATATTTTTTGTATAGAACCATATAGTATGTACACCAATAGAAAAAAAAAACAATTTGAGATATATTGGAACCAAAAATAAATATTGAAAACATACTCTGTGGTTATTGTGTGCAAAAGATGTTCAAAATGTTCTCCTTTAAATTTTGGCATTGTGGAATAAGTTTACTTTATTAATATCATGTATTCCACACTGACTAGATTTTTGTTTAAAAAAATGCTTACGATCTTTTAGATAAACGTTGTTAACTTTTCATTATTTCACACACGATAAAACATCCTAGAGAAAAGTTTAATATTGAGACAGGCTACTGCAACAAAATGCATCGTATTTATTACATTGTGTAAATATAAACTTTCAAAAGTAAAAATATAATAAACATATCTCAATTTGAGGTTAGATAATCGAAAATTGACTAATGTTATTATATTAGAATGAATCGTATAATTTTTTTGTGAAATCAAAGAAACAGTATAGATAAAAACAAAAATAATTCAAAAAATATAATTATGACGTGTGTTCGTACGCCAATGCACATTTCCTCACATAGATCAATTAAAATCTGCATAATTTACCTCAACGATTTTTATGAACCAATTCACGAAAGCCAGAGGAACTCGCTTGATAACCATTATTTATACAAACATAGTTTTAATAAAATTTCACATGAACACTTGTAATTATAATGCGGCAATGCGAATACTTCTAAAAATATAAATACTTTAGTAATTACGACATAATATATATTATTATCTGTATAACGTCAAAAATAAAATGTCCCCAAAATAATACATTAATATTAAAACAAATTAAAAAACAAAATTCAAGAAGAGACTTCAAATTTAATAAGAACATTTCAAGTTTTGAAATTAGTATTTACCTGATAAAATTCGAATTTAGAACAGTTGAATAATGTGTATATTAGCACGACCGTGTCCTGCTATGAAGCAAAGTAGCGGTTGCATCAGGTGGCATCACGTAAGGGGCGGCAAAAGTAGTGAAATCAATTAAATGTTCCAAATGTGGGGGCGCCAAATATTATGAGGTGGCAAAATGATCTCAGGAGGCGCGGTATTTCTTAAGTTACGCGACTTACTGGGTTCAAAAGTAGGAATTAGAAACAAATTCTGGACGAATGTACGAAAGTGGAAATATAGAAAGACAGAGAGAGAGCTAAAAAACGAGAAACCAGAATTTTTGGAAGGAAGTGAAATATATTTTCAGCGCACGAGAGGTGGCATTTTAGGGACTTACTTAATCTATCATATGGCCATGTATATTAGTTCAAAAGTATCCGTATCAATTAGTTTTTAACAGCTATTTCAGCAGTCACTTTATTATCAAGACATAATAAATCAATTGCTCATGATAAAGCAATACCTCGTACACCGCACAAAACTCGAAAAATAAGTCTGACAATAGAGATTTATATTCACCTCCTGTAAATTTTGTTTTAAATGGTTTACGAAGTATTTATTGTTTATCGTGAATACAATATACAAAATGAATTAACGTTTGCAATTATTACAATTCATTATCATTCGGTTGTTTAAAAGCTGTTTCAATTATAAAGGTAAGCAATGCAGTACAGTCGTGATTTTTATTCTTAAAATTGTTATATATTGAGTACAAGTGAAGTTATTGGTATGATTATAATGTATATGCATGGCCAAAATTTTATAGAATGTCAATATCGAATAATATATTTTTTCAAATTTATTAAGTACAAATTGTGTACTTATTGTGTATCAGTGGCGCAATCATATTCAGTGCCCTGCAGCAAGAAAAATCTTTGCCCCCCTACATGTAATTTCCGTTTTTAGCTCTCACGCTTAAGATTTTTACTTCTACTCACTACCCCTGATTTTTACACCTGGAGCAACTGCTTTTCGGTAGCTACGCCACTCCATAATAAATTAAGAATTAATTTTCAACGTTTCATCTCAACTGTATACCCGTATACGCGACATCTGCTTACATGCATTTCAACTTATTATTAAATTTTACAGTGTTCTGTAGCTCAGTACTGCAGCTGAATATTAGTTCTACCAATTTACCCAGAGAGGACGCGCGCGTGAAAAACTGTAAACATCTGCCATCTTGGTATTGACTTGCGCGTGCGTCAAACTCGTTTTGTTTATGTTTGTTGACCTGCGTTGATAATTTTTCACCGCCTAATTTCTGTGCAATATTGGAGCCAAGTAATTAATACTATCGAAAGTGTTTATTTTGCCATTGTAATCAAGTGAAATATGCAGTTCCCCAGCGAAAAATTCTGTTTGTGAGATCAACACGGCACCGTGGAGTCAAGAAAACGAAGGTAAGTTTTGACATCTTTTGTATCATTTTAGGGTTAAAATATTTGCCGTCCCATCTATATCGGCCTAATAATCTGATAAACTATGTAATAGCATTGAACTCTTCGTCGAATGTAATATATTAACAGGAAAACAGTGCATTATTGTCGCAAAGTGATCTTAAATATTATTAGGGGTAGGTCGGGGAGCAACCACCATCTTGGATGGGCTAGTTTTCTGAAAATGCTCCATTCGTTTTATAATAAATTATTGATGGTACTGTACAGAGTTAATCTGTTAAAACTGTAAACATGTTCTTCGCATACTCTCTCAGCGCTACAATGTGTCGACTAAATTTATTTCTTACCCACACGATAAAGATATTGACAACTCGATACAGCAGAGGTTGGCAACTTGGTCCTGTGATCAGCTTAGATTTTAAATGATGATCTGGATATGAAATTGTATTTATTAATAATACTACAAACCAAAATCAAACGCAGACATACCTCACACTTTTTATTATACTAATACATATAAATTAATAGCGTAGTCAGACTTATTTCTAATTATAAAGCAATGCTTCCCAGTTGGTTTGTGTACCGTGCATATCGAGTCAAATTCAGCCTCAGATGTTACGCTTTATCTATGGAAAAATAACATTTCATCATGTCAAAAATGTGCATATTTTAACATTTGCATGCGGATTTTAATTTGAAATGTAATACCTATACACACAAACACTAAATTCTATATGTATTTTCACTTAGTGTTTTGTATAAATACGCTTTTCATCAATTGAGATATTTTAACTTAAATATAAAACACTTTTATATCTATGGATTTGATTTTAATTTTTAATTTTTATAAGATTCGGACGTACTGCAGTATTTCACTCGTCCTGAATTGTGTATCTAATTAATAGAAACTGATTAGATATTTGCAAAAAAAGTACTTATGCAGTTCATCGCTAAGAATATTTTCGCCTGCACCGCTGGTTCACATTCAATATATCTTTGGTTATGCTACTATTAATATTGTACAATACAGTAATGCTCTATAGATATATAATCACATATACCAGTAAAAGATATTTACAATAATTTCATAGTGCTTTGAACACTTAAATCGCATCAGCTATTAATTGCACATTAATGATCAACTTTAAAAGAGTAAAATAAATAAATACAAAAAAGTAGCGATTAGTGAAATAAGCGTAAACACCTTAATGCAAAAACTATTCGAATAGTATGTCATCTATTTATCATACAAATTTACTCATTACGCCATTTGAATACACAATGCTTTTGATCGCGTTTCTAATGAATTGACGAAATTGTCAGCACTGCCTGCGTTATGTGCTCTCCAGTCTGAGAATTACTTTTTTACGTGTTGAAATTTTCAACCTGTAAAACTTATTTTTGTTGATAATTTTATCAAAAATATGGACTTTTCTGTTTATGTTATACGCTGCACTATCCTTTCTGTGATAAATTTCTTTGGTAAAAATCACTGGATTCAAATTCAAATATTGATATTCATCATGTTAAAATATCGCACAACATTGAAGTTTAGGAGCCTTTATTTCTTTAATTTACTATTACTCAAATAAAATTTTATTTGATAAATCATACTCGTAAAATAGTTACAAATTCAAACGCACACACGATGTATATATGGATGTATTAAATCAACAGCTGTAATAATCGTAACGTATTATTCCAAAAAACAAAGTACGGCAATTATATTCAAATATTATGCTATGGCACAGTAACTGAATAAATTATAGAATTAAAACGAGATATCATATTATTGGAAACACCCCCTCATTGAAATTTTCGCATACAATTTATCGCTTCGTCGATATGCCATTATTATATCTCCAATAAATAGGTCGCATGGTAATTGGATAAGTTTAGCGCATTAAGATAATACCGTGGCATTAGCAAATTTACCGCATTTCAAGGAAAATTAAACGTTTGCGGTTCACTATCGTTGGAACTAACAAACATGTCGCCATCATTAGTCAATCAGCCATTTCCTGACTAATATCGCAGTAGTTTCTTGTATGTACATGTATCCTCCCCATTGTCGAAGGTTGTGATTTCCTATTTAGCCTCCAGCCTATCGCTACTGATACCCTCCGATTCTCAAATACTTAATTTATTGATCTACATCCTCTCTTGTGGTATCAAGTATGTTTGGTATATTATAATATTGTATATAATGACCTACAGCTCTTATATTGTACAGTAGAATTTCAATGGAATCTTAATCACATGTGACTTACTAACTTCAATGTTAGTTCTAAAAATGACTGCATGTAACAAAGTATTGCAATATCTGGGTAGTTTTGTATCTATTTGTATATTTCTATGTGACTATTAAATATTCAGGATGAATTAATTTCTTATGATTAGTGTAACAAAGCACCTTATCGCTATATCAATGCGGCATAAAGCATAATGGTAAAAAACCTGTTTTGGGTTATAAATTTACATAATTTTCGGCAAAAAAATGTGACAAATCCAATTCAATACATAGTAAGTAGCATATTCAGAAAAAGTTAAAATTCAACATGTATCTTACGATGACATATTAATATATATAAATATTAACGTATTATAAATGTATCAGTAAAACAAAGTACTGTCTGAATATTGTACATCTTAAGTCTTCCATATACTTATATGTTTTATAAAATAATACAAAAATACATGGTAGTGTTCTTAAGCTGTATATAACAAAAATATTTAAATTGATACAGAAAACACACAGTATTATCTCTTTACTACGGTTTTCAGATTGTCCTACAGTTGCATTGATGTAGCGTTATGTAGAGTTTGGTTTTGATATTAATGTTATACATCAAAATATGTTATCATTTTATGGAAAAAATAAGGCTTGTAAAATCTATGGCGTCTTCCTTTATATTTTGATACATTTCAGAATGTATGTGGCTTTGTCAAGTTCCGCCTGCAACCACCGCTCCGCAAGTTTGTTAGAAAAACAAGAAACACAAATAATTCGCCCTACAGCTTTCCCTTAGAAACTTGGAAAGCTACATGAAAATGCCATTCCCAGAACACTTTTCGTTGCATCTTTACTTTTCCAAATGCACACTTCGCCGTTCAATTGATTTTATCTATGTGCATTATTTCTGGCTGGAATAGAAATGCAGTTGCCATAAAAGATAGTTTTCTTTCGACGCCATGCTTTGCAAATATACTTCGGCTCTATCGTATTAACTCACTAAAAATATACATATCCATTAGCTCAACAAAGATTTCAAGACTTTAATAGTATTAAACTCGAGTAAATAAATTATATATTTGAACTGGCATTATACTATTTTCAAGCGATTTATTTGTATTATTCATGACAATACTTTTATTTATTTAGCACTCAATTTGAAATTCCATCAAAAGTATTGTAATGTAACTCGTGGAGCAAAGAAAAATAATACAATATTACATTATGTATTTATATGTCAAAGTTATTAAAATAAAGTATCTCCAATTATAAATCCAAAATGCGTCTTGGTGAAATATTTTTCAATATGATGAAACGAGTGACAATAAAATCAAAGTCGAATTATACTTCATGTAACACTTTATTTATCGTTAGCTTGCATCAGTGTACTATCAGATGAAGTCTTCTCCTAATTAATTTGATCCTTCCTGCTACTGTGAATTGTACTTCCACGTACATAATTTAACCACGTATTTTGTCAGTTCAGAGGCGTCTAGGAACTCCAGGTGAATATTTTCAAAATTATAAGTACAAAACACCTTTTAATAACTGAAAGACATTTCCATTACACTGTAAATTGTACTGCGATCTAATTTTCAACACTGTGAACTCAATTAACTGTTCCATTATTATTAGAGTTACTTGCTAAATTTTTTTAAATATTGTAATAATTTATTATGACTTGCAAATTAAGTACGTCAATGCTTACCATAGGTCACTATCATATAATTCTTTCGTCTAACTTGTGATATACAAAAAACGGTATGTATCTATTAATTCACGGTGAAATATATCAGATTACGTCTATATAATATTCACAAATATAAATCAAATTGTTATTATTCATATGTTATCCACGTATTAATTCAGAAGTAAAATAATACGGATACGGATATTAAATATTTAACCTGAGGACAGCCCACAAGGGCAAAAATCTTTTAATAACAAACGAGTAGTAAAAATTTTATTCCATCGTTTTTTTTAAGTAAGAGTGGTTTCTATATTTTAGTATACATCGTTGCGGATATTAAAATCCGTTTACCCATTATAGGAGCTAGAATTAACATACGGGCGTATTGGATTTATTAGTTCCTCAGCTTCAATATTGCCATACCAATTTCGTAGATGATACTATATTGATGTGTTTTTTGTAATATTGAATGTAACCCACGTATCGAATTAAATGATGAGTCTTGAAAAACTAAATGTCAATAATGTAACAAGATTCACATTTAATGTATGTCTCATAATGTGATGATTTTGTTCATGCTCAACTCTTAAATTTAGTCAATTACATATTATATTGTCTTCTTCTTCTTCCATATGCGCTCCCTAAGTGGAGCATATGGACACAGCATGGCGCCTGGAAGAATCTCTGTCGCCCGCCAGAACTCTTACGTCCTCCCATTTCGTACCTGCATTCTATAACTCCGCCAAATACATTCTCTAGATGGGTAGTAGATAACCATCACATTTTTTTTTCAATTAGCTTTCTTATCATTATATTTCTTTTAACTTCAGCACACTTAAGTGCGTAGCAACCTAAGTCTAAGGTAATTTATATTTTCTCCTGGGACATTCCCGTCGAATAAAGTAGATCGCTTCTCGATATCAGAACTCCGGGATACACTTGATTAAGAACGGGTATAAGGATGCGGCGGGTGGATTGTAGGCACACTAGGTAGATAGTATATAAGTAGGTAAGCTATTTATATTAGAAATGCTTTACAAAATCAATATTGTCTGTTTCCCAAATGATTAGTGTATATTAAATTTAATATAATGCAATATTAATAAAACATATAATTATGTTCACATTTTTTTTTAAATTCAACATTGTGTTACATAAAACAATCTTTTAAATGTTTCATTTTATATACCATGCCCGCTCCATGGAGCATATGGATCTCAAAAGTGCATGTGAAGAATAAATACCTCTTCAGAAATATATCTCCGTATTATCAAGTTTGACAGATTATTTCCTGCATCTTTGGATTAAAATCCTGCAGTTGTCAAAACCGCAATCTTCGGCTCTGAAATGCACACGCTTGCCTCTGGACTAGAGGAGAAATGCACTATAGTCAATTTTACATGTATTTTGACATATTTATGATGCAAAATCTTGATAAACTGTGTTGCTATATGTACAGCCTTTAACCCTTTTCCTGATTTTATGGTGTATCACACACGGCAGTAGCTTTCTACATCTGTATTTCCGTTATTTGGTAAGCAAAAACGATTAAACTTGATTCATAGGTTTGCTTAATCACTTATTATGACACTCACTTTTTTCTTAAATTCGTTCGAAACTACTTAAAATACAGCAGAGTGACGCAACTTATAGATGTTGTCACTTAGTTGAAGTTAGTTTAGAAGCATTAGCAGTTTGAATAATATGCAATAATTGTAGCCGTGTCATAATATAACACTATGTTATTCATTCTTAGTCTTAGGTACTACAATAGTATCTCCAGATTCTTCTTAATTGCAGTGGTATCTAACTAAATACGTGTACTTTCAATGTAATATGGTAAATTTAATATTACATTTTATTTTTAAGCTTTGGCACCTCATTTATTTACAATATATATATATTTAGATGCTGTAAAATTATTAGGATGTTTTATGAATACTTGTAATATTTGCAAGATTTTTAGTACATAGCTTGAAAATGATTGTGGCCCAAGAGTCTTAATTTGATTATTATCTCCTTCCAGAAATGTGGAGAAACACCAAGTGAGATAGAAGTACGATGCGAACGCCTTTGTAACGAATCTCGCGGGACCTCCCTTTTTGTTTCGTTATACTAAATATAGGAAACATATTAGATATTGTATGAACGTTTGCTCGAGACAACAAAAAATTTACGTTATACTGGAAATTTCGTTACTTCGGTATTCGTTATAAAGAAATTTGGCCTGTATCTCGTTCCCATACAATTCGGAAAATATTGAGCATCCATATGAAAGTTTCACTTCTATGCATATTAGTGGACACATCAGCTTTATGGACAATTCAACTATTGAAAAACCTTTTATAATAAATAACATTTTGTCGATGTTTCTAAAGTGGTTGTAACTACAATAAATGTGTATCTCCATAAAATCTTTTAACGATGATTGAATGCCGATAAATATTTTTGTAATAATTATGTGTTGTGCAACGATGTTTTTTCGTTGGTGTAATAGGTTACGTTAATTTTGTTGCAACACACACTAACTTACTATACACGACCTCCGGTTCTATGATATTAATTTCAAACGTGTACAATCAAAAATACCAAACTTAAATGAAAACCAGTATCGATCTAACGTGTTTCGCCAATGCGCGATTGTGAATTTGAAAATAATAAATAGTGGCCATGCACGACTAGTTTCTTTATGACTAACTTTAAATAATATGGAAATTTTTGCAAGGCTTGGAAAAAATACCATCATGTATAATGTTTACCTCTTGTTTTTTATTGAATTGTATACTGATGATGATGATACGGTTTTTTACGTTATGAAAAACAGGATATCGAGACACCACTACACACGGAGTGATATTTCACACCATTTTTTTGAAAAATAACTATTTGAGTCATGTTTACATCAACGAAATCAAGTGTTGAAGTTTATTTCCGATAGGAAACAAACCTAAGAAACGGAATCCTGATAAGCTACCATTGTATATTTGCGTTTAATGTCTAATTTCCCTGATAACAATTTCTTTTTTTAATTATGACGTACATATATCATATTATAATACAGTAGAAAACCCTTAACGTGAAAACGCTTAATGTGAAAAATCAGTTAATATGAAATAATACTGCAGCCGTGACAAAAACCATGTAAATTCATCAATATTTTTCATGTTAACATGAAAAGAAAAGTCATTTAACACGAAAAGATTTTGCGCCTCGAACGAACAAAGTGTATCGACAGCCGGGTCGTCACTCAGATGTTTTTACTCTTTTATTTACTAGACCTGCTATTTCTTCGAACACGAAACAAAAACCCCGATAAAAGTTTTTGCATTCGAACAAACATAATATGATTTATTTGACAATGTATATGCTGTCAACGTACTACAAGTGTTAATTTTAGCAGAAAATCGAATGAATTCAATTTTACAACATAGGAAAAATTGGTAAGTTTTTTTGCATCTGTTTTGTAACATGAAATTCATTTAACCTGAAAAAATATTTCATTCTCTTCGGTTTCATGTTACACGGTTTCGGTGGATATTATTGACGATGTAATTTTGTGTAGTGTTGTAGCATCATTGTTATATTACGATGACGATAACGTTACTTGGGTTAGACATTTCGTATGTTTAATGAAACACTATTTCTATGAATATTAAATACTATTTCTTGCGGAGAAAAAGGGCAGTAAAGACGATTAACTAATAAACTGCTAAAAACATATATCATTTCTTGGCATTGAGTGTAATAGAAACGTTGAAATTTTTTCTACTTCTATTTCATTTATTTTCAAAACATCTGGTATTGAATTTTAATCATAATGTCCATGCCAAGCGGTGCATTTATTCACAAAAATGACTCGACGATTTCTTGTGAGTATTGCGTATTGTCACATGGTGCTTAATTTAAGAATACATTAGCGTAACTCCATAACTCTCTATGTTCTTGGAAATTTCACCATGTGGTTTAATCATCATGTACGATTTAATATGCATGTGGATATTTATATCTGAAATTTGTATATACATTTGGAAGATGGCTAACATTCACAGGTGATGACAGTATACGCTCCTTTCACTATCTAGCATATTAACTTTATCCGAATAATTAAAATTTGCTATTCAAAAAAATCTTTACCATACATACTAACTTTATTTTATAACAGAAACAAGGCGCAAAAAATGAAAAACAAAGTCACAGTGATTATTCAAATCTTGCTAAGATGTTCGCCGTACGGTGGTTCCTTAAATC
Source organism: Rhyacophila evoluta (assembly GCA_022683975.1). NCBI lineage: Eukaryota > Metazoa > Arthropoda > Insecta > Trichoptera > Rhyacophilidae > Rhyacophila > Rhyacophila evoluta. The sequence goes on along the minus strand of JAGVSQ010002044.1, from coordinate 11,494 downwards.
TATCAATATTCATACACATCAGCGAATTGCTTATTGGCAACCTGAAGTTTGTACCAGACGATGCGGAAATTCGTCATCCGAGCAGGGGCGGTGTGATGGTTTTGACAAGCACAACGAGATTTTTTCTTAAATGGAATCGATTAAACCATAATTATGAACGTACATAATATATATATATTTATATATTTCAAGCCATACGCATTTTTTCATGCTTTCTCGTAAGTATTTTTTAATAAGTTATAATTTCTCAGTAATCAATGAATACTTTCAGTCTAAATTAATAGCTTCCGGGCCACTGATCAATAGGACGGCTTTAAAATTGTCTATAAGGAAGTGTTCAGTGCCGAATGGGAACGATTAGATTTCAAGACACATGTTACAATAAAACTGGTCAAAAATACTCGTCCATTTAAAATTTTTGGCAAATCCGGAAACGATCTTACGTAACCTCACGGTCACATCAATAAGTCTTTTTTTCTAGGCTATTCAAGATATTCACGTTTTCTTCATTATAATTTATTCTACTGTTAATATTTTTTTCATAAATTCAGCAATTGGAATGTTTATATGCATAAAATAATACTAGCAATAAAACATTAGTTATCTTTGTTTGTTAATTCCTTCGCGAAATTCTCGCTTGTTTGTTGTAATTTGAGTTTATTATATTTAATTAAAGCATGCCATCAAAAAAAATTGTTTGTATGCTAATGGAACCGATCGCCAATTATAAATATAATTAAATATGAACTATTTAATTCAGCAGCAGTCATTGAGCTACGGAAGTTTACTTAATATTTTTAAGATGGCATATCCAGCCTAAGTCATGTTTCCCATATTATTTTTTATTATACTCGTAGCCTTGACTCGTGCTTAAAAGAATATGAATTATACGAGGATTGACTACAGATTTAAATGTTAACTAATCAACGTGCTTTTGACATAAGTAATTTTGATTGCGTTTTGACCTGGTTATTTCTCCTTTTACTTTTTGTGTAGTAATACTGTAATGATAACCCACTCGGTGTATTCAACGAGCAGTCGCTTTTAGATGCAATCATGATTCATTCAGAATCACGTAGGCTCTCGCATACGGAGAAAATTAATACTAATACATAATAAAACAGTATTGTTCGGATGTACGCTGACACACAATAATTATTAAAGTTTGCCGTTCAGCAAATCTTTTCAATAATCAAATTTTTCAATGCGATCGTAATATATTATTATTATAAAATCGAACAAAACTGCTAAAATGTGTGTAGAATTAATACAACGTTACGAGAGTCTTTACCCGAACAAATATCTGCAAAACGAAATATTGCCTAGTAAAACTATTTCGCTGGATATTGATTAGCTAGCAGCAGACAACTAACTGTTCGTTATTGACATAACACACTGCCTACAAGCCAAGGACAGAATAGTTCTGAAACTCAAGTGAAAGGTTATTTTATTTTTCCTAATCTCTTACTTATTTTTACGACATGCCAAGTAGTCTGAAAAAATGTCATAAATTACATTATACGTATTATAATAAAACATACATACATACACCAGCGAATTCAATACGAGTGTACATAATTTTGATTTAAGTGGGTATGTCAACGTATTATTTTATTATTATGAAATACATCTATTTTCTTAGAGAAACATGTTTCTACTAATAATTACAAAAAAAAGGATTTAGTAATATTGTATTGCTAATTATTAGCCTGCACGACATGGACCTGAAACAGTTTATTGGACATGTAGTTATTTATATATATTCGCTCGCAAATTGGAGCATATGGATCCACACAGTGTGAAGATATCCACTCCGAAAGTGGAGTATTTTGACGTAATGTGAAGACGTCTTGACAGATTATTTTTCACGCTTCCAACTAGTCTATGTAGTTATAGACATGTATTTAGTATTTATAATTGCAATTTTTTCAGTGACGTTACAAAAGTGCTTAACTTAGAAAATATACTTATTTAATATGGAGGGTGTTTTAAACTACACAATATGGAAGCAGGTAAATATTCCTAAGTATACCTTCTATGTTCTCGATATTCTTGTTTTTAAAGTTCTTGATCGTCAAATTAACTTTCAAGGGATTTAAATTTTCCTGATCCTCTTACGAAGCCGCTCCTTGCTCGGTTGGATTAGTGGAGTGGCGGAAGTTACTGTAGGGTCAAGTGCCTTCAGGTCTGCAATTCCCTTGGACGTTGTTGAGGAATCCCTCTTAAGATCCTTCCTGTCGATCGCCTGGAAGTTTCTCCGCCCTTTTCACTCGAACCTTTCTTCGACCACTCTTAGAAACTTGAGTACCAACAACCTCTCTCCTGAATTTACATCACAGATACCTATTCGAAGTGGACGAAAGGTTATATTCTTATACACGTAGCATATTTGGTAAATGTATACTACATCCATAGGTTTTCAACCGCTATTTTGCGGATAGTTACTAGATATGTTGCCATGAAAATAGGTAACATATAAAATAACGTATGTAAAATATAATTATCATTGATTTAATGGAGCTTAAAATATTTTATAAATAGAAAGCGGTGCTTAAAAAATAATAACTGTTAAGGTTTTACTTAATTTATTTATGTATAATGTTGGACTAAAATGAGTTTCATTAGATCTAGACACTAAGTTAATTTCATTATATTATAATATATAATGCGGAAAATAGACGAAGAATAAAGTCATTTTTGCCATTCAAAGATATATTTTTTTCGCTAATTCGCGTATTTTATTGCTAGAAAAACAATTCACAACCTTATTCAGTTCATATCCTCACTTAAAAACTTCTGAATCTACGACACCGACGCCGACGACTGTATCTTAACCTTCATTTTTACGATGATATTTTAATAATACAATATTCAAAATTAAATTATTAAGTATACACATCACATAGCATATGAATACGTGTCTGTGGTTTATTTTAAATGTGAAAATGTTAATTGTACGGTGTGTGGCAACACCCAATGTCGTACTTTTGATGGAAAATGGTTAAGAGTCCTTTCATCAATGCGTCATGTTAGATCTGTATGTTTTTTATATCTTAGAGTTATATCTTAATAAAATAATGCTTTATGCTGGACGATTTATTAGTATTTTTTACGTATCAATAATGTGTTGACAATATCGAGCAATAATGATGACCTCAAATCGAATTTTATTTATTATTTATTGGTGATTCAATTCGGCACTAACACTAATAAAAGGATTAGGCCCACACACACATATATTGTATATTTTCAGAGGCGTTCGCAGAATTTCAGCTATAGGATAAATAATTAAGAAAACTGTCCATAGAAAATTCATTCATATATTGGGATTTACTGATTCAAATAATCAGAATCCATATGTATTATATCAAGCTGTTTGTTCACTTTCGGCTGTGAACTGGTAATTGTATATATTTAAATCGCTTTAAAACTGTACTTATTAGTACATATTGTTTCGATTGTAATTTACTATTCTATTTAAGTATTTTTAAATGTTGAAAAACCGTTGCTTGGTCATAAATTGTTATTCCCGGCGATGGCGAAAAAGGCACCAAGTATTACAACCGTGTGTAACCAATCGATGACCCCCAGCTGTGTCTGCCAAGTAGAAGTATAATTTGCAAGATATATATGTGTGCGTTTATTATACAACAAAAAAATCGCTATTGCAATATTTATTTTTAATGTCTCCGTTCGAAAAGAAGTCACGGGTCTCTCACGTGGTAGCAATTACGAGATTAATTTGTTGTCAACAATTCGCTCAATTCCTATAATTGGAGAAAAGGGATAAAAAAAATGCTAGAATACTTATCCTGTATTCATGTACAGAATACTCGTAGTATTTGTCATTGGGATCTTTATCTGCTGGATTCTTCGGCCACATTATCAGAAATAGTGCATGATAGGCAGGTAGTAGCCGAAGTTTTATTTTCCAATATATCATTCTATTATATGCTCTTTAGGCAGTGGTGTAGCTACTGGGGAGCTGTTGGAGCAGTTGCTCTAGGCGCAAGTAAAATTTGTAGTTAGTATGAGAACAGAAGAAAATACGGGGGGCGCAACAATTTTACTTGCTCCAGGATGATGAATATTTACCTACGCCACTGTCTTCAGGAGAAAATTTTATCAGAATTTGTAGATTTCTGAAGCTCTAAATTTTATTTCTATGAACATATCACTTCTACGACTTTATTGAATCCTCTAATCAATCTTACACTATTTTCAGCGGATCAGCTAACACTGTGAACTTCGTTTCTAACCGATTTGATGTCAATCGCATACTCTTTATCATTACTCTTGAGATATGAATCTTTGTTCTCGAAAATAAAATTATGTTTCATTGTAATTTTTCATAATAACAGATCAAAACTTTTTTCTGATTTTTATTTCCAAGTCCAACAAATGGCCAATGTACCAACAAGTGTGATGTTTTTTTAGTATACAAAAAAAAATATAAATCTCGTATAATATAATTTGCGAATATATTAACTATTAGTTTTTGTTTCTTCGCGAACTGTGTTAATACAAAAAACTTTTCCATGTCTAGACATGACTTAATATATCATGGAATCTCATTACAACGGTCATTCATATTATATCTAGCGTTTAAACTACACTTCTAAATATTGTAAAAGCAGTATACTGATTGACTCTAAAATTTCATGCGTACAAATTGCGAAAGTTCTGTGACTAGCTTAATAAAAGTACTTCTTAACCAATTTAACCACTTGACGTTTTCAACCAATTAGGAAATAATAATTCACAACATTTTCATGTATATTTTTAAATCCGCTTCCAAATTGAAATTTATAGAACCCTCGTGAAATGTTTTAAAATTGATTACCAGTAATGTTACATTATAATTAATGCGCGGTATTATAAGGTAATATGTTTATTTTCAACCTTGCTATAATTCTAATAATATTTATAATATATATTACGTCTAGCATCGTATTCGATTAGTCAGTTTTAGAGTGGAGTGGACAAATTGTGCATAAATAGTTTCAAAACAAAAATGCATGATGAAAGCAGTTACATAATTTGTTTACTGAACCAAAAACGGTTGTCGAAGTGTGAAATGCCATACACTGTTTATTATATCATTTGGTTGTACACAATGTCTCGCGTTAATAATTATATAATTCGTTGGTAAACCGTTCGGTGGACTCTGGATTGCAATTGTTTTACGTATTATGAAGAGTTTGACGAAAATAATAATACACACCTGGAATTGACAATAAGAATGTTTATAAAATATATAATTTTCGCAGGCTGTTCTGAATAGGTTACTGAAATCGTAGCCAGGAAGTACATATTACGAATTAAAATGACTTCGATTTGAATAATAAGATTTTTCTGCCTTTATTTGAATATTAATTTCATCATATCTTCATAAATAATAATTAATATACACTCTAGGCATATTATTTATCGTTTTATTAATACAATTAAACTGTCATCGAAGTAATAAGTAAACCGTATTTCAAAATATTTCATTTTTAGAATAAGTGCTCTACGCCAATATGCTGCATTGCTTGAAGACGTTGCGTATTATCGGAATGCTTAATGAATAACACGTTGGTTTGTACGGATATCGATGGTGAATCTACCTAACGCGCCTACGAAAAATGTATAATGTTTTTTAGAAAATGTATTTTTTCTCGCCAAAAGATTTCATACACGGTTATGATTTACATTTACTTTTTTCATGTTTATCTTGCCGAAAGTGGTTAGTTCCATTGATTAATTTAAGTATACAATGTTTTTATTAATCATGGTATCAAGCTATTTTCTGCATAGCTCACCTTGAATTTATATTCTTACTTTTTCGTTCTGAAAATAAATAGTTAGTTTGAAATTATCTGCTCAACAATTATATCATAAACTCGGTTCGCAAATAACGAGAGAAGTATCTATGATGAGACAGCGTTTTTTGAAGTTTTTGAGCATTTTTGTTAAATTGTTTAATTTACGTTATACATAATGTATATTAAGTATGTCAGAATAATACAACCGCTCTAGTTGATATCTGCAATTAGTATTCTCACTTTATTACACCATTATGGAACTGACTGTCGGCCCTTTGCCACTTTGAGTGGACTGAACAACAAAACTGCTTGCCGCCTAGTCCTACTCACCAATTTCTCGCATTTCGTAAATCTCCCACTGCGGAAGCTTTTCTAGGTGTTTGCCAATATACATCTGATTGATCTGCTTACCTACTTTTGACGAAAAAAACTGTAGAAAATTCATAAAGATATAAACCTCATCGTGTTATTTTTTTTAATCAACTTGATATTATGCAAAACGGTGAATATTTACATTTTGTTTGTCCCACATCGTGAGTGGATATTTTTTTAAACGAATGCATTGTATAATATTATACAAACGTAGTATCGTTGTTTAGTCGCTGTAGTAAATAAAATGACCATACATGCGTATAGGATAGAATACACCTCGTGTGTGAGTTTAAATATTATGCCTGTATCTCGTGAATGGGTGACGTCTCGCAGTGTTTTAATTACAGATAAAAAATGTGTAAAGATGACTTTCAATTAACCGAATTAAATGGCTGCAATTGTAATAATCATATTAATTATTAATAATAGTTTTAGCCGATTTCACTGCACGTGTTGACCGTTTACAGAAGGGATCGGTTGTCAAATGTATTTTTTAGCAATGTACTACAAAGTTATTTAACTTACTGTTAAATCAAGTCTCAGCAGTATTTTAACTCTTATCCAGTATGTAATTTAACCAAATTGAAAGCCGGATTATCTAAATATATCGATGACTTAGAGTCCATTTTTTTAATTTTACATGAGAGTAAGAACTGATTATTTTGATGAGTTTTGCGATTATTTTGATATAAAACACATTTTAAACGATTTATTCGTAGAATTGCTTATGAAAGACATACTTTAGATATAACTGAATACATAATAGCAGAGAAACATATTTTGCAGTGTAGGTCTCAGATCCGAATCAAGTTGTAAAATTTTCTTGGGACGTTATTTCGATACATTTAAAGAACTCTTACTCGTCAAATTAATACGGGACATGCATATAGCATCATGCAACAAGATGGTTATATTGATGAATTTTCGGTTAAAAATAGACTTATCAACTTTGCACTTTAAGCCGTCGCAATGTTTATTTGCCTCTCATATTACTGTGCTGCATAATATTCTAGGAAATCATTTCATGAATACATTCGTGTCGCATTTCCACTCCAAAAACATTATTTTCGGAGTGGAAATGCAACACAAAATGGCATCTAAGCCAAAAATAGTTGTTGAATAGAGGATAACATTTGCAAATGTGGTTTTATGAGTCAGATGACATAAGTTATCTATATAAATTGGTGATATTCTTTCGAATTTGCAATATTTTACATAAACATCACTGATATTAGTTTTATCGTCATTATATCTGTTATATTAATTATTCTATACGGTATTTAATATATTTTCCAATACCACTGTTTAATACAATAGCATATCTTCGTTGTATGCCTGTCTTCTATCATGACAACGCTTATATAGTATGTAGTATGAAAAGTGTTTACGATACTCTCCATTGTGAGAACAATGATGGAAGACTTTGAATGCGCCCTTTTCCGTGACAAAAGGAGGTCGTTTGTCAACGGTAGCGTGAACCGCATATTAATTACTGCCCCCTGCCACTTCAACCATGATCTTTCCGTGGTGCATTTCATAATATAATGCATATAGGCGGCAAACACCGAACATTGGCGTCCATGTACTTAGTAATCAGAAGATGTCTTCTATCACCCGCTTGTTTTCCTTCTTAACCTTCTTTTACATATACGCGTAGATCTCTAAGTGTTGATATCGTGGCGGAATTACCTCCCAAGACTGAGAGATGTACTCTATATAATGTGGAACTATTAGACTATTTCAATAACTAAAAAGTATTCACATCTTGATGAAATAATACTTTCCTGCCCGATGTTACATTTGAGATGTTACCTACAGAAGCTTACCGCTTCCAGACACGAAGTGAATCTAATATACATGACCAATTATTTTCAATTATAAATATGTATAAAATTCCAATTAATTGCCATTATCACAGTTTATGATAATTGTATTTATCTCCATCGTAATGACATATTAAACATTCATTCGGATAACGTCTGAACTGTTATTATGAAAGAGCCGTTTGAAATAGTTATAAAATACAAGTTTAATTAATTTTTATCGAAATTTTGCTTATAAAGCTACTAAATGAAGGTTCTTTAATTTGGCGCTACAACAGGCGATGGCCATCACGAAATGACAGTGATAATTAAAAATAAGATGCGCTTATTCCGATAGTGTGTCATAACTGATCTCAACGCAAGCCATTTTCGCACATTCTTCTGCTTGTGATGTGTATACATATAATTGTATTAAACATTTACGATAAGGGAAAACAGTTTTATAGCATACCGATGTTGGATTCTCAATGATAACAAATATTATTCTACTTTAATCGTACTTTATATGATTGAATCAATTGGAAGAAATATGTTAGATATTGAATACTGCACGTCACTCCCACTCATTGCAGGTTTTTAATAAAGCGAATTAGTCCAGCCTTCGGTGTTGCTAAAACGCGTTCAATGTCAAATAATGATATCTCGATGGCAGGTTTGCGAGTTAATAATAAATAATCCGAACAAAACCGCTATCGCAACTACCAACACATCATCGGTCGATAATATTGTTATTCCGAGATTATAGTAACGCCTAGCATAATTATTACAACGTTGGATAAGTTTCCAGTTTTTGCTGTGTAACATATCGTACGAATCGTGAAATTTTTATTTTAAAGTCTTGTTTTAAAATATGTTAAATGTTTTTTGCTGATGATAATTAAATAAATTAATTAGTTTACTGATTTGCCTGTATGCAAATGTTACAGCAGAAAAAAACATATCGTTAAGCTGAAACATTGATTCTGACGTCACCATGAATCTTTTTCTCATTTTTTAAATATCGTAACAGTCTATATATACTAGTGACACATTACGTGGTGTGGCATAAAGTATTTATGTTTCATAACACAATTTATTCCAAATAGTATGATGCAAAATACAGGTATTAATTATTTTTGCTTGTATACTCATTATCATATTGGCATACTATAAAATCTACTATAGGTTTAAATATATATTTTTTTAGCATATTGCAAATTTAGTAAGAACTCTTTCTGATTCGTAAGTCAGATATACGAACATCAGACAGCGCTTACAAGAATACCTGTTACTAACCAAACTTCCCAGGTCACGATAACAACTCTTTATGCACTTTCAGATAGTGTTTTTCAGTTTTTCTGGATGCTGGAATCCGGCCTAGTAGATAAAAGTGGCATGTAAACGAATCGGAATCCTTGAGACGTTCAAAGCACGCAACCGAACCCTCCGGTCCAACGGTAGTGATCTATTTATTGATCACGAACAATTTTTGGTATTTACATATTATAGTTATTTGCATGTCATTTTTAGATTATTTACTGATTTTAAATATTGGATGTATACATTATTATGTATCCGAAGTAAACATTATTATAAACTATCTTGAACATGTCGTAAATTCAGCCACTAGAATCATCGTTCGGCTATTATAAATGTTGAGTATTAATGATATTTTATAGACATAAATACTTTTATAGGCAAATAAAACCAACCACGGACTTTTCGAAAGATACTGTCGCATATGATTATATTACAATTACTTTACGTGTCAGTGGCGATGCTACATTATGCTTTTTAAAGATGGGGGCTTTAATTTATTCCTAATTTGACATAATTACACCAGTCGTTGAACAGCGCTTTCGTTTTCAGCATCTAATGTAATGTGACAAAATTCACTTCCAGCTTTAACGCTTTCACACACTTTTGAAGATGGTGACTGTTACTGCCGTTATTGCAAAATTATGTCGCATGTTTACTGATGTAAAATTGCTTTTTTTTAAGAATAACTCAGCACACTTACATTTGTAGGCCTTGTCTAGCTCCCTTAACTGTTCAGGTCAATCTATTCCCATTTGGAAGTACCGTATGGTTTCAATGGATGCTACTAATTGTCCAGCGAATATTATAAATAATTGTTATTTCACGTGAAATACATTAAGGTTAAACAAATTACTTAAATTGACAGAAAGTTTTTGACCTAATTCGTTGGATATATTTATCTGCTTGCCGGTTCCATATTTTTCAGCAGACGTGTTAATGCAATAAGCATATTTTATATTGCATAATACACTAAATTAATGTTCAGTCGAGGTTTGATAGCTACGTCAAATTAAATATTATGTTATGTTACTCACCTTGGCTTCATGCATTGGCCCACTTAAGAGTATATTATTTCTAAAAAGAAAAGATTTTGCTAATAGTATGTCTGCTCGACTATGAATACATAGCATGGTGTAATAGTTGTCACAGTAGTTATCTACGTATCTTTGTCGAAAAATGCCATATTATTTAACTGCAGAATGTTGATCATCATTTTATTGACACAGCTTGAACATGATGAAAGGCGAAACCGGTGTAAAACATATTGTCGCGGTCAAACTCTTGTGTCGCTTTCGGATTAGACCAAATATAGATGGCTATTGTATCCCTTTCAAATCGATCGTGGTTCTTTAGCATTAAATAAATGCCTTATAATTGTTGCACAATTTTTCGGTAATCGTTTTTCGGGTAACGAAATAAACCTTAAACGAAAATTCATAATTACAAAATAATATGAGTGATCGTATTTGTAACGTAACAGTAGGATCTTCAGTTACACAAGCATTTATAATGTATTCATTCACTTTCTACTATTGCATTTGACGTTTTTATCGATTGTTCTCACGTAGTATTTGTCACCTCTACTTTCTGTCAACCGACAGACAACTACGCGTAGAGAACTCCGTTTTATTGTTTCTGCACATAAATACATAATATGTACCTCGTTGGATTTTGCAGACATCCTATCAAACTTACCATTTTCAACTTATTGTATATATTAATTTTCCTTATGAGATACTTGAAATATTACATAGCTTAGTATTGCGGGCAACTGAAACCTAATGCAGATGAACAATTTTACAAGAAGAGTATTGAGAACCAATAAGTATTTAGATTGTATAAATGATTGAATATATTATAATGTTGAGAAGTGAGCGATTTCCAAGACTACGCTCAGTCTGTTGGGCCTTCTATCATATGTTGTTCGAGGTGAGGAGCGGCAGCGCGTTAGAGGTCGTTTGGTTTTTTTGTTATATATCAGCTGCTTGCTATAATGCAAATGTTGTCACAATACGATATCGAAGTTCACTTCATAAATTTAATCATGGCATAATTATCATGCCATTTGTTATTTTGGGGCAATGTCTACAAATATGTTATAATATTTCCAATTGGATAGGAATGTATTTTATATATTATTTTTTTTATACCATGTTCGCTCTCAACATGGAGCATATGGATCTACACAGTGTG
>JAGVSQ010002043.1:0-26279 GCA_022683975.1 Rhyacophila evoluta | reverse complement strand
TGGAAATTGATTTTAAATTCTAAATTATTTAAAACTGGTACTCTTCCATATGTGAATATGACAATTGCTCAATACGATATCACATATGGAAGTTTACAAGTTTTAAATAATTTAGAATTTATTTATTTCAATAAAAAAAAAAGTTCGAATTAAAATGTGTAGTAAAAGTGGCCATAAATTATGCGTAGGTGTTTAATGTATGTTTAAAATATTTAATCCTACTTATGTAATATATCGGTAATGTTTTTTTAATATAATAATTCTCCCACGAAAGTTGAATAAAATAATCATTTATTTTTGAATGAGAGTTTAATAAAGAACAAAATAGTGAGAGAAAATATAATATTAAATGTAATAGTATGACAATATGATTTGTGTATTTTCTTGAGGAGGTTAAAAATTATCTTGAAAAAATATTTGTGGAATCAGTGGCGTAGAAGCTTGCTGTATTTTGATGTATGCGAAGAGACAAGTATTGTACAAGTAGTTGCCGAGCTTCGTGATGTTTCGCTGAGCGGCGTATCTTGGATGCGACGAGTGATCGCAGAGGCAGCCCCCCTTCGCCGGTGGGCGGAAAAGCGGTTTATTTCGCACTAACTTTCCATTTTTAAAATTTTAATTAAGCCGCGTGGAACGTGACACAATGATGTGCGTGCAAATATGTTGAAAGCTCATTAATTCTCGACGTAAATTATGTCGTAAAAATAAATGAAGCAAGACTGATTGGTGAGTGATTCGTTGAGATTTTGTGGCACTACACTGGTTATTTTAAAATCGTACTTTAAGGAAAAATAATAAAAAAACTCAGAATTTTTAAGTGTTTACCTCGTTAGTGGTATTTGAGAGAAAACAGTTTTGCATAATAATAATCAAACCTGTATTACCTAAAAACTCTGAAGTATATTTTAAAATACTTTCTCGAGTATATTTGTTAGTAAAAAATGTTGAAATATAATTTATATAATAAACAATCTCTAACTTTCATTATTTTTATATGGTTTTAAAAAAACGTATGTGCCTCTTTTATATTTATTTATTTGCAATAGCAACATTATTACTTATTTTGTATTTACTTACTTTATTATTATAATATTCAAACTCATTTTTTATTCAAATAAATTTTATTCATCCTGTTATTAGAAATTTGTTTCAATACTTGGCCTTTACAATACTGTAAGTCTCTTGCTGATTACCGATGATGATGTTAAACGTTGGAAGAAACACGGTTGACTTGGAAATGGTAATCATAATGATATGTGATAATTTCTCGTCGCTACTTTCAGCGTAAGAGAAAAGTTCTCGTGATCGAAAAACACATGTATTTTTTGCTTTACAGTCTAGAAATTATTAAATATGAACAAATATATTTGTTTATTATTTCCGAACAAAAAAAAAGAATGTGATAGAAAGCGGTAGCCGTAACGCCTTATAATAACTAACGGATCAAATCATATATCGCTCATGACATAACAATACCTCGTATATCATATACCAAAAAATACAGAAGATAAAACGAATATACAGTCAATATGAATAAATTAAATTCCGTACTTTTAAATGTCAACATTGAAAAATGTGAATAAATTTATTGGTAATAGTAGTGAAATAATTATGAACGAAGAAAGTTTTTCATCATCTGTACAATTTATGTCGTATGGTGTACGAGGTATGATTTTATAATGAGTGATAAGTATATTATATATTATGGTATATATTATATTATATATATATATTATATATATGGTATATATTATATATTATGGTAAAATATTGCAATATGGTTTTGCCTAACCGAACATATTTACTAAACTGTTTCTACACTTGCATATATTTTATTCTAGAACCAGTATGTCATTTTGGTGGTTTCTCAGAACTGTTTTTTGTATTAACAGTTAAAATACACAAATTTATAAAAGATTTTCTGAAAATAGTAAGAATTTTTTTTTATCTGATTTCTCATAAAATACCAATATACTGGCATACAATAAGCGTAGTTATATAATACTATATAACACAGTTATTTAATTCAGATATTATTTAATATATAATAATGATCATATATTTTAAGTATTGCTTATATTTGTATAAAAAGGCAATTAGCTTTTATCGGGTTTATGCACACGTGTAAGTGAATTTATATTTTGAAAAAAATATATTTATATGACCTAAACAATCGAATTCGGAGTAAGTAAACGTGATTAAAAAATAATACCTTGGATTTGAGTAAAATTGGGGTCAAAATGCGAAACAAAAAATGATGCCAAGCTCTTTTAAAAATTCAATAATGGCTGCAAAAATAAGCTTCTCTTGTCGAAATAGCGATGAAAATTTGTATAAAATAATGTCAATATTGAATCCGGTGTGTGATTTTTTTTCTTGTGACAGGTTGCCGGCGCTGCATCAGGGTTTTATAAATATGCGGCCGGGATAAATAATAAATCTCGCTCGAATGGCCTGCCGTGATTCTAAATCCGGTATTGCCATTCGAATCAATTATGAATATACGCTTTTTAGATATTAAAAAATATTACGAAATGAAACAGTTTACAGCCAAATGAATGACAATTAAACAAATAAACCAACAAAGTAATTGTAGTAAAAAACGGGTGCAGATAAACAACCAGAAATAATCGTTAAGATTTATTTAATATCATTTATTTTAAGCATTAACTATTTATAATATTGTGTTATCAATCTTTCATAATATAATAACTGTATATTTTATAATGTATAAATAATTGGTCTAAATTTCACAATATAAATTTAGTTCTGATTTTTAGTAGATTCAGAAAGAATTAAAAATGTATTAATAAATAAATTGATTTGATTTAAAGAATATATATCACTAGTTCTTGCCGTATAGTATACGGCGCATAGTGTTGTGGTATATGAATTCATTTTTTTGAATACTACAATTCGTGAAAGAATTAATTGTAATCAATAAACTTTCTTTTGTTAGTTGTTTTTAAAATGACAATGGGCACAGTGGGTAGTGTTGAAGTCCCCCTTTTAGTCATTGGGTTTAAAGCAAGAATACATAGTATGATAAAGAGGTACATATAACAGTACATAAATAATCTACTCTGTACACGAATAAATACAATACAAAAAAAATGTTTGAAAAAATCTACATTTGAAACGAAACGTAAGTCAGCTCAAAAAAATATATATTCCCGCTAAAACATAAAATTACCATAAAAATGTGCATCATTGAGTATGCATGTACTCTCGGCCTAAGTAAACATCACTTGAAAACAATTCCAGTGTATGAGCAGACGTGGTTTTGCAAGAACCAACCGTTAAGAATATGTTTATATGGCTTGGCGTTGGTTCAGTACGAGGCCAGTGTTTAAATAAAGCAATGCTGGGCGATTAGCGGAGTGAGATAAGGTTGAACATACCCCAGACTAATACTGCACCGAGCTTACCCTTGCTCAGACACAGGCAGGGGTAGCGATAGAATTAATTCGTACAGTAATAACGAATACTTACGAAAACCCCATCAAACCAAAAATACATTATTCAGTATTCATTATAATATAAATTGTTGTATATATATTTGAAATTCACAACCGAGGCACGGTAAAAATAATTCAAAAAAAGATAAACAATGCCATGTAAAAGATTCAAATATGATGATGACTGATTGACCAGAAAAAATATGTTTCAAATGTTTAGCCCAGTAGTAATTTAGGGTTTGTCTGAATATGAATCTCCATTATACAGATACGAAGAATAACTGCGTTGATCATGTGTTGCATATTTACAAAAATATAGTTGTGAGGTCACGATAGTTTAAGATAAAATTAATGGTCTCAATAACTCAATGGTCAATGTATAACTCCATTAATCAAGCCAACAATTTGTTTTTTATAAGTTTGTTTTATTATCAATGTTTTTGAATTTATTTAATACTAGCTGTACCCGGCCACGCATTGCTGTGGTCAAAAATAGTGGCACCATTTAAAAAAAAAAACATGTTTTTACCTGTCATAGATGTGACATCTTTATATTATTAGGTATATAAAAACACTCGCGTATTTAAATGCAACGTTGTATAAAACTTTCAAAACAATCGGTGAAGAACTTTCGGAGATTTAGGATTTTGAACGGACGAACATTTTTATTCATATAGATTGTATATTTTGATGGTGTTATAATGATGACACAGGACATTCTTAATATTATACTAAATGTATTCGTATTAACGAATCATTAACGGGTACGTAAATGCATTAACGGTAATTTTATTTTGGCTATGGTATTATATAATATATTATGTGTTAGAGAAAAGGGTTGAGAACTACCTTACATGTTTGTTTAAAATACTGCTATACAATGTAATATATAATATAATAACAATAAGATAACATATAATACTATGGAATATAATATATAGTGGTAATAAATCAAATATATTGATAAATTTTCTGTGTGTTAGTTGTCACCTTTTGTATAAAACACAATACTTTAAATCGTCATTATTTTACAGCAGTCTTGTAAAATGCACACAGAAATGCGCCAGCCCTATTATCACCCCCTTAATATTCACCCAATAACTCCAACCCCACCACCTAGCACGTTCATATCTCCCCAGCAATGTGGCCATAAACGTTTTAAAGCACTTATCCGTTCATATCTGCTACACTTGCATACCTGAGTATGCGAAATGTTTTCACTAAAAGTTTGCTGCGTTTAATTGTAAGAAACGCTAGCTTAAGAAAATGCTCTTGTATCTCTGCAGACTTGCAGGTGAAAATCTCAAATAAGGTCGATTATGAAGTTGCGGTTTTTTACTACACGGGATTTTGCTAGCTGAGAATTTTGTTAGCTACATGTTTAAGTTACTTAACATGGTAATAACAAACTTAGATTTTTTTAAAATTCAAATGATGTCAAGTTTTTTCTTATTTTAAAACTTAAGCGAGGCGAGAACTTCATACACTATATTTGTGACAATAATTTAAATATCAAACAATATTTCTTAATAGGTTCTTAATATCCTTGGGATCAATTCTCATGGTGAAATTAAATTACACGTTTTTCTTTGTGTACATAATTGAGAATTATTACATCGACATATTCAGCTATGCATGGTATAATTGTGAAATATAATTTTAATATGGCTCATAGAATGCAATGTCGTTTCAACTTAAAAAAAAGATGGTCAGCTATTTTGATTATTATTCAGATATACCAATATTCCACTAGAAATCCGAAGTGCAATATGAATAAAACTATATTTATTAATTACTTTGAAAGAATTAAAAAATTATAATCTTGTATCAAAAGGTAGATGACCCTATTCCATTCAATCAGCGATTTACACTTCATTTTTGTATTGTATTTTGAACTGAACGTTTTTTACCGTAGTAATTAAACGTTAAAAGTTTTTTTATAATTAAATACAAATTTTTGGGAACTAACAATAAAGCGCTTAATAAAACACGTGAAACAGACGCGAAATTAATTGACCTACTATATCAATTAAATATATTATTCAAAAATAATTATTTTAGTTTTAATTATCAAATATTTCAAGTTATATGATAAAATAAAAGATAATAGTTAATTTATTTTATATTATATTTATTCAAAATATAATATTATTTTATTTATCTATTATATTAAATAAAGTATTCAAAACGCGAAGCCTTTTTTTTTGGAATACTTAGATAATGCACTTTAATATTTGATTTGTGGGTTTACTGAAAACTTTTGCTGAACATTATTTATTTTATGATGATTTATAAGTCGCATAAACTTAATTTCATTATTCTGAAAACTTACGAAATATTTTAGCACAAAATTTCATAGACAGAGTTGTAATACATTATGAAAGATATTTTATTTAAGAAAGTTTATGAGGGATGCGAGTTTATATATTTAGGAGTAAAATGTTTGTATGAATGATTTATAGAGTGGATGTTTTTATAAATAAGTAATCGGGTAAAAATGTGTCTGCCTAGAACATGATAAATAAATAAGACGAAAATGAACAGTCGTAAATTATGTATATCAACAATATTTGCGAGTGGGGCAACAAAAAGGCAATTCCGAAGATGTTTTGACGTAAGAAATATGTAAATGAGGAAACGTAGTGGTTGAAAATTTGTTTGTAAACATGTTCGATATTTTTATCTTACATATTTTGTGAAGAAATCTTTCCATGTAGTCTGGCTGTTACCTAAAACATGATCATTTGATCGTCTTTTATTTGTTTTAAATATTAAAACCATGATGTGATGTGCGGTCGACCGTGATAACAGACCACAAAAATGAAACTAGTATATATTTACATTTTGCATATATTTTTTTATGTTTCAACCTATGGTTGCCATGATTATAATTGCAAGCGTTTGTTTTTTAGCAATGACCCTAAGCGGTTTTTGTGATAGTGATAAGTGGAGTTATTTTATATTTTATAATGTGAATGCAGAACATTGAGATCTTTGTAAGACTTGACAAGTTCTTCTTTACAAGTCAGCTAATCGATAAATTTATTGCTGCGTTTTAAAGCATCTGCATTTTATCCGTGACTTGGTTGACCGGTGCAAAAGTGTTTGGGCTTACCAAATTGACCGCCGAGGCAAAACTCATTGTAATAAAGGTATAATGAAACATTTTTGATAATTTATATTAAATATCAGTAAAATATGATATTTTTTTTTATTTTTAAATATCACTATACATGAACGAACTTGTCAGTATTGTGAAGCATAAAATTACTACCCATATAAAAAATAATTGCAAAAATGTAAACAGTATTTTAATACGTTAAAATATCTAGGTAAGAAGAACACGTACACAGCAAGCTTATTCGTTGCTAAAGCTCCGTTAAAATAACGGTTTCTTGTAAAATCTTTCATTAGATAAGGCGGCAACGAACGCACTCGCAAAGGTTATTCAAACGAGCTCGTTATTTGCGGAAACGGCGTTATCGTCGGAGGCTTCGAGGGAAGGAAGGTGTGATGGTGAAGCTCATTACTTCAATCGGTCTTTGTGGGCGGCTTAAGGCAGATTAATGAGCTGATAGACTGCGCAAGAAATGCTTATTTATAGACGAAATGCTTGCACTCGCCTTGTTTTACATTTATCAATAAATCTATAAAAAACAGCGATAACACTGAAAAATTATCAATAAAATTGTTAAACTGAATATAATACGTTGATATATTTTTTAAAACACAATAAATGTATCACTAAGTGGACATTTAATTATTATGTGTGATAGTATTTTGATAAAAATGTTAGATGGGAAATTATACCGTTGTAGAAAAAAAAGTAATACATATTAATATTGTGCACATACTTAAAACGATATGGATCCTCTTGTTTGATTGATAGTCTATTTGAATGTTTGTATGAAATGTATGCAAGTATTTATATATTTATTCAATAAAAATTTGATAACTAATAAAAAAAAATAATCATCTTACAGAAAATAAATAAGCAATACTATTATTGAGAAGTCGAATATGTAAAAAAAATTCTAAAATGTTGTAAATGAACTTTTATCAACGAAGTTTTGTATCAGATATAAGATATTATGGTTTACTGATAACTTCATAAGAATGTAATATCTTAAAACGGGAAAAACATTGACATAGTGTCAGCACATTGACGTGTTCAATTTTGTGATTAAATTTTATTTGATATGGCGAAAAAACGGTCACGTTTCCAAGTCTCCCATAAAAAAATCACAAAATTTATTTCCCAATAATTGAGTGCTGCTTTTCTTGCTATTTGAAATATCTAAGAATAATATTACGGAATGATTTGTTCCCAATCGTTGCCTAAGGCATGTTAACAGTATCTCAGCTAAAGGATGATTCAAATCGCCTAAGTGATGAATCGAAAAAAATGATAGATTCTTTTGTCAGAATTTCACTATTTTAAATATTTTTTTCTAAAGTTAATAGACAAACAAACTTATTTTACGAAAGTGTCATAAAAATCATCAAATTAAATTATTTTAAAATTAGGATACGGTGCATTATATTATGATTTATGACAATAGCATATGAATTATATTTTTCAAAAATATTGTTAAATTAATTTAATCGATGAAATAAAAAGACAATAACTAATCCCCATAATATATAATATAATCGAAATAATATAATTTCATATAAACCTCATCATCATATGATATCAAAGATGTATTTATTTCCAACTTATTTTCAACGATTTTGGATAATTAAATTGCAATCATTGAATCTACAAAAAAGTGATTCATGATGTGGCCAAAAATAAATTGACTAAATAATAAATTAATGTATTTATATTAATGTTGACGTAGAAAATAATTGTATTTTTGTAACTATAATTTTAAATCAAAAAGATTTTATTTTTACTAAGCAAAAAAGTTATGACTCACCCTCTTAAAACTGAGATTGAATAACTGTTTTAGATAAGCGCACTCTGTGAATGAAAATGTTAGATAACTCAGCCGACAACTTAACAATGATATTTTTGCCGATAGCAATATTTTCATACGTAAACTCCTATCTACCTAAGTACTCGCTTTTCAAAGAAGCTTCTGACTAGATAATAATATTATCATTATTTTATTATATTTTACGTGAAGATATCAGAATACTTCGAATAGGCAGGTACGAGAAAAGTATCAAAAGGAAAATTCGATATTTACTGAAAAGCGTAAGAGAATTAAGTGATAAACTTTCTAGAGGTATTTTTCAGATTTCATATTTCAAATGGTTTTTAACTAAAAAATCAGTAGATCTTCTCAATAAATTATATATAATACACTCTACTTTATCGTGGATATACTCGAATTTATATTATATAATCTACAATAACAATTCTTATGGCTTTATAAAAATAATGAACTGCCGTCAGTTATATAAATAATTAAAATCATTGAAAATCAACAGCATGCTTGGTAGTTGAAAAAGGTTTAATTTAATCGAACAACACATTTGTACAATTTAAAATCATTTAACAAATTACGTACTATTATGTGAAGTCTAGGTTGAATATTTAATAGTATGTTAGTAGACAATCACTATAACAAATATAGTAGGTAGTAAAAAAGTTAAAAATAACGTATATATAATAGTAGTGTATAAGAAAATATTGTAGGTATAATAAAAAATAAATTCAAATTTGTTGTGGAAATAATTAAAACGGGGTTCAAAATTAAAACCTTTTATAACAACGTTATACTGCGTGCTTCATTCCACTCGGCTTGGTCGGATTTGTGAATTCAAAATCAATATCAAAATGATTGAAACGAGAAATTTATGAAAAACTTTCCAGAAAATTTTACTTGTTTCATAAAACTCCGGCTCGAATTCTTTTCCCAGAAAAAGCTCATTTTTGACGCAACTTTCGTCGATCAGTCTTAACGGTGAAAATCAAACAACGAGAAAAAGCCAATGGGTAAATATACCGAGAGTTGGTTCGGCACAATTCTGTTTACTTCGGCGGGGATAATCCTGAGTCAGTATCGGAATACAATGTAAAATTTAACCCTGGCTGGTTGGGCCCAGTGAAGTACTTTTAGTATAGTTCTGATATTATATAATGTAGCGAACCCTAAGATATAACCAATAAAATTGTATAAATATAAAGAACAAAACGGCACACAATTTTTTCAAAAGGCATTTCATATTGAAGAATCAAAACCCGAGGGTCTTTTATTTAGGATATTTTATTCGATTTTCATTGATTTTAAATTTGAATTTAAAATGACGCAAGTAAGTATACTATTACTAACTTAATGAAAAATATTTTATTGATGTCAAATACGTTGGTAAAAAATGCAATATATGTTTCAATAACCATTACGTATAAAAAAACCAAATTCAAATAAAAATAAATTAGAATTTCTGTTTTTACAAAGAATAAAAAGAGTCGTTCTTAAAAATACTACTTCTATGTAAAACAACTGTGTTAATATATTGTGTAAATTAAAAATTGAATGAATATACAAATAATCAGTACTGTTTTAAGGCTGCAACTGTGGTGTTTCGGAATCAATGTCATTGATTTGCGGAAAGGTATATACTAAATTTAAATACAAAAAAATGTTTGGCAGTGTAAAAAATGAAATGCACCAATTAAATATCGTTTTGTATTATCGAGTTGTTGTTTGATAAAATCTGTCTAAAGTTAATTAGACAAAAATGCGTTAAAAGTGAATTTCAATATTATTGAAGACAGCGACCAAAATTTACACGGTTTTCATACCTACTTATAAAATGTTATATTGGAATTGATTCTAAATTATCTTTCAATCATTTTTGATCTTGAAAACACGTGTATAGATTTTTTTTCCTCTGAATATGTTATAAACTATCTTTATTTCTCATGTATGTTATAATGATGCCCAAAATAACGTGTCCACATCAAAATATTAACACACATGTGTTACAAATCAATTTGATGGCATGCCTTTGATTATTTATTTAAATCATCATCGCTTGCATTTGCAGAGAAATCTACATGTAATAAGTGCAGTGTATGATTATAAGAGTAATTAGTTTGTGAAAATTACTTGTGATATATTTAAAATGTAGTTTATGATATTAATTTTAATTTAGATAGTGTTTGGAGGCCGCCACTGATTCCCGCTCCAAATACAAAGCGGTTTACTGCGAGCCTACCTTATTTCCCTAATGACGGTATTACCTTTTAATTGCAAATCGAAATGCTGCCCGGTTGACTGACGGCCGGCTGTTTATTGGAGCGTTCGTATTTAAAACATTGCCGAGCGCAAATGGATTGTTCATATATGGAGTTCGGTTCAATTAAATTGGAACTTTAATCCGAGAATATCAGGGATAATGCACGGATTTATCGATGGTAACAATTGCTTAATGTCCGCATCAGTTGCGTTGAATCATGTGGGTGGGCCGTGTCGTTTATACAGTGTTTGTTTTAATCTCTTTAATGATAGTGCCTTTGAGCGGACCCAAATTAAATTATGCCCATAAATGATTTCAAGTATTAAATAACAGAGATAACATCACTAATTAATGTTGTATAAATGAACTGGAACCGCTAGCTTCCATAAAAAAACGATCAGAATTAATTGGTTTTCACCAAAAATTCTATAATCCTATACAATAATGTAACATATTTTTTAATTTAATTGTTTTTCAACAACTTGGCTGCTTAGTAAGAGAATGCATATGATACTAATATTTGACAGAATACATCATATTACTTTCTTAATTTTACACGTTATGTTTTGGTATAAAGCTCTTATGGGATATATAATATAAAATAGTTTTGTAAACATTAATTAGTCAAATTCTTATTTTTATTTTGAAAGAAAATATGAAACTAATATACTTGAGACGTGATCTCAAAATTTGTTTATGATTTTTGTATATTTTAAATTTCAATTTGAAAAATAACATTATGTTAATAATTTCCCTTATAAATAATAAAGCTTATAAATAAGTCAGCAAAAAACTTTCTAAATAAATCATTTAGAGGTAAAGAAAAAAATATCACACATCCAAGAGTCATTCCAAGAAAGCAAAGCTGTCATATATATTTATATTTTAGCGTATATACAAATTGTGATTTAAGAAAAAAATCGTTTTGAGTAATACATCATGATATTAATAAAGTTGCGTCCGAAGTAGATTCGTGTCAATTGTATACTGTGGTAAGAATAAAGAGTAAGTATGAATAAAATTTTGCAAATACAAGATGCAGTGATAGCTGAAATGACGCTGAAACGTTTTCAGTCAATAAGTAATAACAAGGCCTATTTCACAATCAAAACATTGTTGACCTGTTCGTTGTGCGCGCTTCTGGCCAACGGACATATTTTATTCAACCGGCGCTCCAGGTGCGAGCACTTAATGATTTTCAAACCATTTGCGACAATCATTGTACGGGAGGCACGGACGCCGCATTTGGATTTATACTTTATGCGGCGTGCATAAATCTAGCCGTTTGCGAATGCACTTTGAACAATTTCATTTATAGGCCGGATGAAATTATAAATAGTCCACTGGATCACTGGTCACGATTTAATGGGCAGGATGCGGTTTCGTTTTGAATCTATTTTATGGTTAAATTTATTTCAGATTATATATTCTTTAAAATAGGCTGCAGAATAAAGTTTTGAAAAATCTGGTAAAAGTTAGTACAGAAGACTGTGCTGTTTCAATAGAAATTGTATAAACAAACAAAAAAAATATTTAAATAATAAGAAACTAAAAAATAGCTTTGATTTAAACATTATTTTCTGTAAACATCACCATATATTGGTATCATTAGATCATATGTTACAGAGAATATTTAAATAAAAAGCTTGAATAAAAGTTTTATTAAATTGTATTCTATAAGTTAAGTAGTTTTGACGATCGCTTTATCGACTGTGTCATTATAATTGAAACTGCGATTTTCTATCAACAGCATTTAAATAATGATAATATATATTATAGCTGTATACTCTGTAATGGAGTAATATTTGTGTGAAAATTCAATACATATACTACAAAAAATGCTATATTGAGGAATTTATTCAAATTAACAAAATGAGATATATTAGAAGTGTACAAAATAGCTGATGGATCGAGAGGAGGGATTTGAAAAAAAAACGTTACTGGTTTCAAGAGAATTTAGCTTATTCAAATAAAGTGATCGCTAATGATATTAAAATGAATAAAATATTACACTGATATAACAATATAAGAAAATGTTACTATCCATTTCCGTGAAAACCATGTCTAGCCGGCAGTGAAATAATTTTCACTAATAACAAAACGGCCGGGCGCAAAGAAAGATACTAGAGGTGTGCATTCGTCCCCTTCGCACCCGTCCTCCCTCGAGGGTGTCAGAACGGGACCGACGATTGTATGTAATCTAATATGCGGGCTTTGATATAATTATTATATGAATGGGAATCGGCCATGCGCGAACTATAATCGCTGCACTGAACTGAGCAAATGTCAGAGTAGGGGGAAGCGGAGGGAGACTGGGGGTGAGTGAAACCGTAAGGGGTATTTGGTAAAAAGATATGGCGGCTTTCAACATGAAAAGGTTTGAAGGTTAACTCAATTGAAAGTAATGTTTTTGTGGACGAAAAAACAAACTATTCGACTGGACATTTTTGTGGTTGCCGCTTGTATTTTTTTACGATTTAGTTAAATATTTTACTGACGTGTGGTCGTGAGATTTGTTTTTATTGCGATCATGTGATTTATTTGGATTTAAAAACATCAAAATGGTCACACGAATAGTTCGAGCAGAAATATTTTTATGAATATGAAACGCAACGTATATATAAATAGCTACTAACATATACTCGTACGTTTTAACGTTTACAATGATATCGTAATATTCTGGAATGTCGAATTTATGAGGGAAATATTTTTTTAGGACTCGTTTTGATAAGAGATAAAACATATACTTAAACATTTACGACTTAACATTTGAGGTTTGAATATCAAAATGTTTTCCAAGAAATTAGCATAGCGTCATATTTTAAAATTGTCTATGACGAAGTTTTGTATTTTATTTTGCTTCATCATATTTATTTATTTAATACGTGATGAATTTTATACATTACAAGCTTAAGAAATTTATTACAAGGCTTACCAACTAATAAAATCATTAAAAATTATCAATTAAATTTAAAAAAAACAAAGAGTGAAAACAATCTTCAAGACAGAAAACTAAAAGATTGTTAGAAAAATCTTACTCAAGATATTTATAGTCTATACATTTTTAAAATAACTAAACTCACTCTCATACGTATCAAATATATGAACGGACAAAATGCTTTATTAAATTCAGCGATGTCATTCGTATTAGTAAAGGGAATAAGATTTATTTTCTTCGAATTAAAAAAAAGTTATCATTCATCGATATTTGACAATTTCGATTGTCGTTGTATATTAAATATGAATGCACTTTATCATCGATACTTCCTATGTATTAGAAAATATATTTGCAAGGCAAGTTTCCGTACAATTAAAACAATACAAAATACCAATTTCAGTTCCCCAGTAAGTTGATAAGAAAAATCATAAAATTTGATATACATAAAAAATCTGAATGTTAAAATGAGCTTCCTTTTTAAATGAATTCTGATGAAAATGTATTTTGTGAAGGTGGATTTTTATATTTTTATATAACGAAAACATTCGTGATGTAACTCTTCTGAATGTCTGAATTTTAGGCTCGTCTTTTAAACTTATGGTATTATTTTATAACAATGAAATAAATACGTGGAGGATGTATTATGAAACTGCTGAATTCTTCCAATAAAAGGAGTATCGCATATGCCATAAATATTATATAACATTGTAACACTTGTAACAGCGAAGATCTTGCGGCACTATATAATCTGCTTTAAAGGCGGCAATAACGAAACGTTACGATTGAGAGTGATGACTGTTTATAAAGCAACTCCATCTAAGTGAGCGTTTATGATAACGCTCCAAGAAAATATCTTTCTCTATTGCAATAATGTTTAGTAGTCACAAAATGCGAGTGAAATTTGCACTTCAACTGAAACAACTACATGTTTAAAGGTGAGTTGTGACAAGAAAATTGTATAACATGCCATGAACCACCCAGCACTTATGCTTTCATGGACATATTTTAAAATAACTTTAAGATTCATCTAAACTTAAATAAATTGTCCCTAAAACTCTTCTTTTAGCTGAAAAAAAACTCAACATTGTTCTGGTAACATACTCGAAAGCTTTAAATAATGCGACGAAAATTGTAATGCAAAGCATTTTAAAAATAGTTCGTATATTAAACAAATTGATCCAGTCAAAATTCAAGACATTGTAAAGAAAATCAAAAAAATACGAAAGTTTGCCGTTCGGGACTATTTCTACGTTTACTTATACACATTTCATCTATTTTTATTAAATTTTGCATTTGAAATTATTTAGGTTTCGAAAGCAACTGTGTAGAAAGTGGGTTTTTTTTATTAAAATATATGAAACATTTCATTGCGTGCTTATATTATATTAGAAAGACGAATCACTAGAAGTAATAAAAATCACGATCTAAAATAAATTTATATTGAAATGTTATTTATATATGAGCACTAAAAAACAAATATGTTTTTTAATAACATAGAATTACATATATTTAAGTAATTGATTAGTTTTATTTATGTTAACGTGTAAAATATTATCGAATAAATTACGTAGATACTGTATATCAGTTTCTGACAGTTGATATTTATATTTTTGGAGTTTTTTTTTAATTTCATCACTAATTAGATATGTAATTGATATACTGCTATTAATTTTCTCTATCAAATATACAAAGCTTTGTATGGCCGTAATCAATCCAGCGATCCAAAATACGCCGCGCGTCATATTTGTTATTCAATCTCTTATCGTTTCTGTCACGTTTCCATGCGAACAAAAAAAGTATCGTTTTGTCTGGCAGACAAATCGCCTTACGGAAAGAAAAATTCGCACGGTGCGTGACGGCTTATCACTTGTGCCCTCCATGTCTCAGAGGGATGCGGCCTCCACAGTATGTCGATCTATGGTCCAATAAATGAGTATGAGAGGAGGGGTGGGTGGCAGTCAAATAACTCTTCTGTTCTCTGATCCCATGATTCTTGTCGAAAACATGTTTTTGTTTGAGAATTTATTTACTTTTCAATAATGTCCTGATTCCAACAATCATTCATCATCGATAATGTAATATGTTGTATACTTATAAAAATCTTACATATTATTTATTTTATTTTTACTTTACATTGATAAATAATTCGTCTCCCCGGTAGCGTAGTTGGTAACGTGCGCGCCTAGCAATTCGGGGAATGCGGGTTCGATTCCCCATCTGTCGGATTTTAAAAATGCAGGACTGGATGCCCATTGGGTTAAGTAATTCTTTGACAAAAAATTATCGTAAAAAATAATATGAGGATGTTTTTACGTTATCCATATACTCCTCTTTCATAGTGGGTATCTTCACACTGTGTAAATCCATATGCTCCACGTTAGGAGCGAACATGGCATATATAAAAAAAGAATCTTCACGAGAAGGCTTGTATTTTCAACATATATGTCATATCATACTGTTGTTTAATCATTATAGTCATTATTATTTATACATTAATTATTTTAAAATTATATGCATCCCAAAAAGGATACCTGCATTTCAATAATACTATTGATAAATCCAATATGTCCATATCTTGGTACTATACTCGTATACGTACATATGAAATGAACTCTCAGTCAGGTTATATATTGCGTTGTTGATTTAATTTTGTGTTATATCCCGTAAAGAAATTACATTGAAATATAATGGAACTATAAAACTATTTTTTAAATAAATTGATAACGATATATACTGAAGTGATTTTTTAACTTGAAATGCAGCCCTTAGCAAAAATTCTGAACCACCGAATATTATTCGACATAAAAATGATTTTGTGTCGGTGGATAAGATATAAAAAAAGAAATACGGCGGAGAAGGTTAAGTACGCAAAACGAGGTGTAATTTTTTAAACAGATTCTCAGAAGTAGTCATTAAGTGTAAGAAAGCTCGTGAAAAATAATCTTTAAAAATCTAGGTTTATTTTTTTGAAGCTTGCTCGTTAAATTGAGTATAAGGCCAAAGTATCAAAATATGAAATAGGTTCAATAAAAATCCGATAAGGCGATTTATGTTGGTTTCATTAAAAAGCATTCAACTCTAATGATTACAGAAGCATTACTAGCCATATATTATTAATAGCTTTATATAAAAATAAAAAAAGCTTTCTGAAACTGTTACGTAAGTAAATTTAAAGTTATTATGAAAAAGTGTCAACACATTACAATGTATACATAAAATTAAAGAACATCTGTAGACGTATATATTGGAAAACTATACGTCTGCACAGTTATAATTTCAAGTTAAATCATTTAAAATGTTAATTTAATATTATTCGATGGAATATAATAAATGAAAGAAGAAATGTATATCCATATAATTCACAAAATTTAATGCTCGTTGAAATACAATAATAAAAAAAACAGTGTTATTAAAATTTGACGAATACTAACTGTTAAAGTCGCTTCAAGTCAATTATTCAAATTTGAATGTTCAAGATAGACCATACGTTAATGATACAGGCGAAGATGATGATTATTTATCATATCGTATATAACGAGTACATTAAAATATATTTTTAATATTAAATGTGCAAAGTTTGAAATGTTATTGAAATACACACATTTTATATACTGATTTTGGATATAAAGACAATTTCGTGGTGTCAAAAGTAATGAAAGCTTTGGAAAAAATAAAGAGTTTGCAATGTATGAAGTGCTTAGAATGTTGTTTAATGTTTGTTTATGATTCACTTATTCTATGAAAACACTTTGTAATTTACAGACCATAGCATTGGCACTATGAATAGAAAGCAAAAAGAATTGTATATTACATTAGATGCCATTCGTCTTGTCAGATTACATTCGGGAGCGTGATATAAAATATATGTATTTTTCATATATACATATATCCATCTTCTACTTCGCATCACATTTCTCCACCGTACGCGTTTATTTATCTAACACGTTATACTTACACGTAGCATTTCACGGAAAATTTTATATTACTTTCGCTCGTCGCTGTAAAATAATGCGTCGTAATGATGGTGCAAATAAATGATTCTCATTTTTAATAAAAAATATGATACTTGTAATTATTTTTGCTGTCGTTAATGACAATATATGGCGTTCTTTAGTAGCAAAGTAGAGCTATATGACGGGTGGAAATGCATTAATTTTTCTAGTTGTAAGTAATTAACGTGTCAGTTAATTATATCAAAGAATAAAATATATCGGTCAAAAAAATTCGTAAGTTGAAATCAAATAGAAAAAGAAATCTTGTCAAAAAACGTTAATTGAATAATTATTAAAAAATACACGAGAAAATCAACTGTGTGATTTGATCAATTATTATTTATATATTTGGACGTATTTTTCTCAATTATCTGTGAACGGAAAATTTCACTAGTTTTAGAGTTTGCTTATATCATATTTAAATGATTGACGCCGGTCGCAGCAGATAAGTCCTTATTGAATGTTAAAAATAGCCAACTAAACGTGTGTTATAACGTTAAAATAGCAAAAAAGTTTCATTTAGTGTATCTGAAATCTACTATGTATATGACAATACACTTATATACTGCTGTTATAGAAAAAATATCGATAGTAATGTTATTGTTTGCTAAATTTGTATTGGTAACTTTTTAAATAATATGTTCAAGTATACAGATCGTATTGAAAAGTACTTTAATACCTAAATGTCAAGGAAAACGGTAACTTAACGTTCATCCGGCATTTATAATATATCATAGAATATGTCACGCGCATCGACTTCATCGGAGAATGAATGCGAACCAGACATAAGCGTTGATAAGTTAGTATAGAAACTAATGCAACCCCGTGGTATTATCATGCTTTGTATTTCTTAGTTATAGTAAGTTTTGTGTTAAATTATTGATGGATTTTATAGTAAGGACAATAAATGGGAGAATACCAGTTTATCCATATTATTTTAAGAGGGAAGATAGTTGAATACGAGAATATTATAAAATGTGCACGTTTAATTCTATGGAAAAGACAAATGTTGGTGACAGTTTGAACCGGTATTTTTGATACATGTGTAGGTTAAGTAAAATTTGTATTAGGTATACTATTATTTTCTAAAGATGAAGTATTGGAATAGGTTCACTGTTAAAATACCGCCATCATATATCCTATAATCATGCATATTATATTTACAATACAAATATACATAATTAATATTTTTGACTGATGTTGCTTGATGGAAATTGATCTTAAATTCTAAATTAATTAAAAACTAGTAAACTTCCATATATACAAATGTACAGTTGAAAATCATAGCGGTATGTAAAGCTTTTAAAACGTGATAACGAATATTAGATAACGAATGTAGTAAAACTATCACGATTTCTCATTGCTGATTACTTTTTGATTCTGTAAAATATCCGAGAAAAGGTTTTCATAAGCTCTTTCATTCCCACCGTTTCCAGATGTTTTGTTTTAAAAGAAAGTTTATTTCATATTGAAAACAGCCGCGTGACGTTTCCGTATCTTTGAAATAGAACTTTTCAGAATTTCGTTTTTCCAGGGGAATCAGTTAATTACAAAACAGTATTAATCTAATTACAAAAGTTTAAATCTTTCTCTAAGGCACACAAATAAAACAAAGAAAACGCGGCCGCAAAAGGAATTCAGGTTTTTATAGTACTACGTATAAAGTAAAGCGATTCATTTTCAGCTGACAAAAGTGAAACATTAAAAGTGACAGGGGAGTTTTTTGAAGTTTTATACTTTAAGTCTGAGAATGTATAAAAACACCGTTATAATTTTCTTATACCTGAATTTTATTTGTGTAAATCCTTAAATCCGTAGCTGAACCCTTTTACTGACCAATGTATTCTTCCATTGTGGATCTCTCCATACCCTCAGGAAAATTTTTCCTGCTTCGCTATAAAATGTAAATCGCAATTTAATTTATTTTTATCTCGGATTTGGGTACAGTAATTTAATTTTCACACTTTCATTGCATTATTTTTATCTCTGTTTTGCGTGCAGCGACATTTCGTGCGCTCGCTTTTTTCAGTCTCCACTTTAAGCTGAAAAATAATGAAATTTTTATTCGAATTTAAAATTGCATTGTCCTTACTACAGTGCTACTCTCTGCTTTAATTATAATATTTAGTTTATCACCGGAGTCATTTTTCTTAAACAATACTTTTGTTAATAATTTTGTGAAAATATATTAAATACAATGAGTCATTCATTGGCTTGAATTATAATGAAGTACATAAATTTACTTAAAATATAATATATTTACATACTGTGAAATAGAAAAGTATACACCGCAATATTATAACTGTTCATAATAGATATGAGTGAAAAAGAATCGAACAGTGATTTATATTATATAGATAAATGATTTAACACGTTTATTAATTATGACATAGATTTTATTCGTATTTATCATTTATTGACATACACAATATTTAATTGAAATTTAAAGACACGTAATAAGCTTCTACACCTAAACTCTTATGTTTATAATTTAAATATATTTTAAAACTAAATTGACGTTATTGTAATTGAAGTTCGAATCTTACCCCTAAAAGAGTGAATAACGATTACTATACCATTTCTGAATTTTAAAATCTACAAAAGCTACCATAGGATGTTCTGAACTACTATGCAAATCCGACTGTTTAAGGTTATTGCAACACAGTGCAATCATTTTGAATGCCACTTCCGTTCGTAACGGCGCGGTCGTAATTTGGCCAAATAAAGTTCTTAATTCTGACGTATTATTTAGAATACACGAAAGCTCGCCTGCACTTTGGCATTGTCGGATTTTTGATGTCATGATTTTTTTATACTCATGAATAATTTGCCATACTCATCTAAACATACTGTTATAAAGGACGGTCTGCACTGTTTCAAGAGTGAGTCTAGAGATTACGAACGTAAATAAAAATGCACATAGTAGGTTGTTTATGTTAAAAAATATTAAATATTTAAAGCTTTTCTTTGAACCGAATTCCATTATCACTTTTCGCGTGGTTATAATTTATATTGAAACTGTGTTTCTATTAAATATAATATTTGCAAGAGTATTGCTCAGTGATAGTTTAATTTAATTAATAGTAATTGATATTAAAAATAATTGAATATTGTGGGTTAGTTTAAAATACAAAAATTGTATGATAAAATTGTTGAATTTTTATTTAGTTAAATAAAAATATATCAAAAGTCGTGAATTTCCCTACACATTTTAGTACGTTAATTTTTCAAATAAATTACACAAAAACCAATCGCGATTTCCATTAAGCATTGCCTTTTTGTGAGGAGAATGAAATTCCAGTTTCTTTTTTGGTATTTTTCATTAAAATTGTTACCAAACCAAACGTTCGGCTTACTCATTCAGTTGTACTCACTACCTTATCAATACATTTGCCATCTACTTAGGGGAAATGATAGAACGTGAATGATATACTTAAAAGCATCATTTGTAATTAATAATACGACACTCATATTTTTTAATATTACTTTACAGTTCGTTAAATACTTGAATGTTCACAATTATTTTTAAAACGATAGATATAATAAGAAAAATAACATTGTAGACACACGTATTTAAACATTTTGGTAAAGTAAAAAAATAGCCATAGTGATATTAAAATGTTTGATGTACTTTAAAAGGTTCTCATTATGTTATGTAATTTAAACATTCTTCATATTTCGTATTTTTATACAACTACTAACATAATTTCACTCACACTGTTGCATTTTAAACATACGGAATATTTTATGCAGTATATATGCTTTTATAACTAGCTTTTGTCACGACCGTAAAGTTTATCAATCGTTCCAAAAGATTTATGAATATTTGAATAATTTATTATCTAATATAGGTAATATAAAAATATAAATGGTAATACGGTAAGCTGAATGAATATTTTTTCGTCCATTGCAGAGTTTTCTTATTGATTGTCAGTGAAAAATTACAACAAACGAAAATATAACGCAGTATATATGTGTACGCGTATATGTTTAAATTCAACGATCATATATCACGGATCGAGTTTATCGGCATTGTAAGCTTACGCACGCAAGAAATTTCCCTCGTGTTTTTGACATGGAAGGGCAAGAAATTTTGGTAAAAACGAACCATTTGGGAGAACGTTTAGAAAATAAAGAGCCGAGAGATAATAAAACTGAAAAATCGACATGTCGGTTAACAAATACTGGGAATGACTAAAAGATTAATAAAATGGATTATACTAAATATATTATAAATTCGTGTTTATAGCAAATAATTCACAATTGATATTGATAAACTTGAATAATAACAATTCTTATAACATAAAAAGGTTATCGAGAAAGTCATTGATATTTAATAGTTCAAACAGTATTGAAAATTGATATAATATACACAATTTCGAAGCATGATAATTTATATAATGTATAAAAACATAATACCATATAAGTTAAATACAATATCCACTATATCACCACATTTAAATTTACTTTTTTAATTCAAAGACAGCTATAGTTTTATTTTTATGAAATCAGTTTTTTATTTAGTTTAAATTTTAAAAAATGAGAATGTCGAACTAAAAACATTACTTAAAAGTGATAATACTAAAATTGTTCCAATAAAATTCGACATTTAATTAATTAATTAAATTAAGCAGTGCGCGATGTCATATTTAGGCTATGGCTTTGTTTTACAAACAATCGAAAACGACTATTTGTCTATGGTTGAAACTAGTTACGCACGTGTGCATATTACTAAAGCGCTGAAAACGGAACATTAAGATTTATTCCAAGGAGAGGCAATACTAATAAACGAAAAACAAAAGAAGACCGTTCCATCGCATTCCAAATTCAATTTTAAACTGACAGCTGACAGGTTTTCCGTTGGCGGCGAGCATAACATGCAACATAGAAGATAAATTGTTTGCCCAGAAGCAGTAAAATTATCCCGACGGATTGAATATTGGATAAAATTGAATGATTATGATTAGCTGTCTATAGAATTTACATTTAAGTCACGCAATCGGAATGGAGCGTAAAAATTTGTACAATGGTATCAACATCCGAAAACTTTAAGGATAGCTTCAATGAGCAATTAAAATTAAACCATTGTAGCGTTTTTTATGCTATCAACTTAAAACAAAATATTTTTATTAAACAGAAATTGAGATAACTCGTGGATACTTTATTTTATTACATTGATTAATGGATAAATAATGGAATTGTAAAAATACATCCTTTCCCACATTGAAAATTATAATAACAAAAACTATAACTACAAATTTATATACCACAATTTCCGGAATAGATTATATATATATATATATAAATATGAAATAAATCTAATTATTAACAGATATTATTATTTTCGAAAAATATGTGAAACTAAATTATAACTTAACAAAAAAAATTCATCTCATTATAATTTGAATGGTATGTACACCTGAAAAATAACTGTTCTCTATAAAAGTACACATACCATTAGTCGTTTATATTTATAATAGTTTTATTGATAGCTATTTCAATGATGAAAGTAATATCTAGACATATTGACGTGTAAAAAAGTACATTAAAATCAAACGATTGGTGTTTTTTCTTATCGACAGAAATATATTTTTTGTAGTTTTATAATTTTATATTCCGATGTTGTCAAAAATAATTTTATTAGTGTTTTAAAGTAAATATAACTAGATAAATAAATGAACAATAAATCATTATTTTATGTCGTTTTTATTATAAGAGTTTAAAAAGAGATTTCAGTGCTGATGTTTAATTTAAAATAATGTTATCGAAGAAAATTTGATTCTGTTTTGTGCATTTCAAAGTTGTACTTGAAGATTTAAGAATTTTTATTTTGAAAATGTTCGAGTCTTAAGCAAATATGGCTGGCCGCAAAAGGTAAACCCATTGAGTAGTTTCAAAGTAATAATAATTTATTATTTAATAGAGAATCTTAGCAAGTTTGCTAAGTTTGAGTTAAGTAATGAATTTTTATGAAATCTATAGACCCGAAACCATAAATTGAAACTGCCTAAGTTGTCAAAAGTTTTGGCATATTGTTAGACGAGTATCAATTACTCAAGTGTCAAGCTTCATGGTACTCACTTTTCTGCCCAACTTGACAGCAGTTTGAGTTGAATATAAAATGTCTACAAAGATTACCGCAAATATTTGATCACATTTTTTTGCTAGGTTAGGTTGTCGCTAATGTCATCATCAGCGTCAACGACTAAGCGCATGAAAGTTTTCCCAACTTTGAAACTGAAGCAATTTTATAATAACACATCGAGTTTTATAGCAAACCAATGAAGTAATAAATGGATCATATTTGATTGTCTACAATTATTATGGTATATTCCAACGACGTGAAAAATTATTAACCACCATATTATAGAATCACGTGCATGGATGCTCGTTAAATATAGCGATCGGCTGTTAAAAAACCGAGTAAAAACTCTATTTATAGATATTCGGAGCGGATGAAAAAAATTTAAAGTTTTATATGAGTAAATACTTGTCTTCCGTGTGGAGTAGAGGTAAGTAGCCTTGCTATCTGAGGAAAGCGGGTTCAATTCCGACGTTTGTTTGATTTTTAAGAATAAAAAAATCAGGACTGGATGTTGATTGGGTTGAGAAATTGTTAAAAAATCTCATGACATATAATCTGTCGAGACATGTCTTTACATTGCGAATGTCCATATACTTCACTTTCGGAGTGGATTTCTTCATACTTTCTAGCTAGATCCATATGCTCCACTTTCGGAGCGAGCATAATATAAAATATATAAAAGAAATAGTAAATCGAATAATGTCAAAATTTTAATATTGTTAAAAAAACATAAAAAATAACATTATATAATTTAAATAGGCGAATTAAAATTTTATGACTGTAGAATATTGAAAGGGTAAAGTGTATGTTGCAGTGTATTAAAGAAACAAGTAATAATGATACAATGCTATGTATATGAATAAATACATACAAATCCGAAATTCTTTGAAATTATTCCAGGAAGAAATAAAGATTATTTAAAAAAATAACCATTTTTAAAATACGTGTTTATGTCATATACGAATTAGGATATGTTTTATGAAATATTTAAAACAATTTGAAAAGGTTTAATAAAGCCAAAGTAACGTTAAATAAGAAAAGATCATATAAACCAAAAAATAAGATTGATGTTAATTGAAATAGAATAACAAAAGCCATTTATTTTGTGACATAATTATTTCAAACTGTATTCGTATTTTCTGCGTAAATGTGCTTGTGAAGAAATGTATTAAGATACATATAATAATGTTTCAAAGTATTATGGAATAAAAAGATAAAAATCACTACAAAAGGGCGATAAATTGTTATATTGGTGTAGCGTCTTCAGAGTCGCAAAACTATCAGGGGCCGCCACTAAGTCTCTTGAGTCTAATTACCGCCACGTGTAAGGTTTTCATTTACGAATTCCGAATAGAGACAACAAAAAGAATATACGCTAAGTAAATGACAAAAAATCTGATATTGTAATGGCCGGGATGAAGAGCAAGGAATTAATTTACTAATTGCGTTTTTTATTGCCAGTACCAGAACTCATATTTCATGTCCGAGCTTGTAAGCCGATGCCACTCCTTTTATTTATTTCACCATAAATACATCCACGCTACTTTTCGAATACGGTTATATTGCTTATAATGAAAATATATTGTACGCTTTTTCCAGTTTATAAAACAAAAGGTTAACTTGGCAAGTGGTGTTGTGATTTTAGTAATATTTATAATAGCACAATGTCGTCCGAAACTTATGTACTTAGATAATAATCTTGTTCAAGTATTTTTTAATAGATGATTAAATACAACGGTAACTAAAATTTAATAAGAGTATATCAATGTCATTGTGAAAAAATCAGTTAAATGAGATTTTTCGTAGTTTGGAATTAAGTAACACAATTTAAAAATCTGTTTAAAAAACTAAAATTTATAAACATAGATATTAAAACAAAAAAAATTATTTAATAAATCTTTATTTTGAAGTATATAAAACGTTATTTTTTTCTTTAAATTTGTAAACTTGATATTTAAGCACTTAATTTTTAGTAATCCTTGAGATTGATTACATTCTATTAATATATAATCTTTTACATGTGGCTTGCATTACTGAAGTGGTTTAACAAACAAGTTATTCTGTTTAAAAAAAATAATGAAATAGGAAATTGAAAGACAGTTAAAATGATGTAAAAAACGTGCAATTGTTGAAATCATTTACACAAACACAATATTATTAAAGTCACATTTGACATGGATTTACAATTGTCTGTTCTTGTACTTTCTATGGAATTAGGTATTAAAAAATATGGTAAACAACATGTAAAATTTATACTGTTAGAGGTAGGTATGTTATTTTAGATGTCAGGTACCCCAGCCATGATAATAGTTTTATATTTTACTGTGCAATATTTTTTAATATACAATCTACAAAAGTTAAATCAAATTGTTACACCATCTTTTTTAGAACCCTTCGAAGAATTCTAGTTTTCACTAGACTTTTGCTATATTTCAATTGCAAAAACAAACTCTAAAAAATAATCTTTTAGAGAAGATATTTTATATGTTAACGCACCATTTAGTCAATTCAAGATTATCTGTTTATCGGCAACATTAAAGAGAAATAGGAATATTTTAGGTAAGATTAATGTTTTGTCAAAGAATTTATAGACTTTCCATTATGTTGTCCGC